>PVKS010002585.1:0-115943 GCA_004027875.1 Aplodontia rufa | reverse complement strand
AAAAAAAAAAAAAAAAAAAAACCACAACTCCCCTAGCAAGAAGCCCACAGTCAGGGAGTGGGTTGAAAATCTAGAAAAAACTATCAATGATCTGATAACTAAAAGGAACAATAAACTAAAAGAAGATTTAATAAAGGGACTAAGTGGGAAAACTCAAGAGCTGTGAAACTATTATCAAAGAAATTAGACATACTCAAAAAGAAAGTAAGAGAACTAAAATCTGCAGTCAATGACATGAGAGGAACCATGGAAGAATTTAATAATAGACTAACTTCTGTAGAAAATAGAACCTCAGCTATAGAAGAAAGAACTTCTGACAATGAGGACAGGCTGAGCAAGTTTGAGTGCACAGATGACAAAAAAAGAAAAACAACTCACAGAACACAAAAAGCATTTTCAAAATGTCTGGAATGAAATTTTGAAGAAACAATCTAAGAGTAATTGGGATATAGGAAGAAACTGAAATGAAAACAAATAGTATAAGGAATATTCTCTGTGAAATAGTTAAGGAAAAAATTTCCCATATAAAAATAGAGTCAGATATGCTCATCCAGGAAGCTTACAGGGCAATCAATAGGCCTAATCAAATAAGAAACTCACCAAGACACATCAATATTCAAAACGTACAACAGGGAAATCAGGGAAAGAATATTAAAAGCTGCAAGAGAGAAACGCCAAATCACATTCAGAGGCAAACCAATAAGAATTACATCTGACTTTTCAGCTCAGACTCTGGAAGCCAGAAGATCATGGAGGGAGAACTTTCAATGTCTGAATGACTACAACATGCAGCCAAGAATACTATACCCAGCAAAACTGAGCTTCAAATTTGAGAGGGAAAAAAGACCTTTTCATGATAAGATCAAACTTGCAGCATTTGTGAACAGAAAACCAGCTTTACAAAGAATCCTCAAAGATAAACTCCAGATAGAAGAATAAGCAAACACTATGCAAAATCCACAGAGGAAATTCAATAAAATTACTTGCTATCAATAACCAATCAAGATAGCACAGAACTTACCAATAAAACACAATGACTATGAACCACAACCACACTTCTATTCTAACACTGAATGTGAATGGTCTCAATGCACCACTCAAAAGACACGGATTAGCAGATGGGATCAAAATCCAACAATATACTGTTTAAAAGAGACCCACCTTACAGCCAATGACATCCACAGATTGAGAGTGAAAACTTGGAAAAATATCTACCATGCATTTGGCCCAAGAAAACAAGCTGGTGTTGCAATACTTTTATCTGACAAAGTAGATTTCAAACATAAACTAATCAGAGGAGATAAACAAGGTCACTACATATAAGTAAAGGGACAATACAACAGGAAGATATAACCATATTAAATATATACTTTCCAAACAACACTGTTTGTAAGTATGTGAATAAATTACTCCATGACATAAAACCACTTGTGGACCTCAACACAATAATACTGGGAGACTTCAATACTCCTCTGTCACCAGTAGACAGATCATCAAAGCAAAAAAACAATAAAGAAATCTAATCAACTCCATAAATCAAATGGACTTAACAGACATCTATAGAATATTCCACTCCAAATCATCTGAATATACCTTCTCAGTAGCACATGGATCCTTCTCCAAAATAGATCATATTCTAGATCACAAATGAAATCTCAGAAAATATAAAAAAGTAGATATTATTCCATGTATCCTATCATACCATAATGCCATGACCCTAGCAATTAACAGCAAAAATCAAAACAGGAAAAAAACACATATACATGGAGATTGAATGATACCATATTAAATGAAGAATGGATCCAAGAGGACATGAGAGCAGAAATCATGAAATTCTTGGAAGAGAATGAGAATGAAGACACAGCATATCGAAACCTCTGGGACAGCATGAAAGCATTCTTAAGGGGAAAATTTATAGCAGTGAATGCCCACATTAAAAATGAGGAGAGATTCCAAATAAATAAGCTTATGTTCTGCCTCAAATCCCTCCAAAAAGGAGAACAATCTAATCCCAAAGACAGACAGGAAATAATTGATTTCCAGACAGGAATAATCAAGCTCAGAGCTGAAATCAATGAAATTGAGAAAAAAAAAAAACAATAAAGAGAATTGACATAACAAAGATTTGGTTCTTTCAAAAAAAAATAAATAAAATTGATAGACCCCCATAGCCAATCTCTCTAAAAGAAGGAGGGGAATGAAACAAATCCACAAAATCACCAATGAAAAGGGAGTGATCACCATTGACTCATAGAAATCCAACAAATTATAGGAATATATTTTTAAAAATTGTACTCCTCTAAAGTAGATAATCTGGAAGACATGGACAAATTTCTAGACACATACAACATCCCTAAATTGATGCACGATGATATTGAAATCCTAAACATCCAAATAACAGGCACTGAAATCCATAGAGCAATTAAAAACCTGCCAAGGAAGAAAATCCCAGGACCTGATGGATTCCCTACTGCGTTTTACCACACCTATAAGGAGGAGTTAACACCTCTCCTTATTAAGCTATTTGAAGAAATAGAAAAGGAAGGATCTCTCCCAAACACTTTTTATGAGGCAACCATAACTCTGATACTGAAACTCAACAAAGATACATTAAAAAAAGATAACTACAGACCAATATCCCTGATGAACCTGGATGCAAAATTCCTTAATAAGGTTCTAGCAAACCATATTAAAAAACACATCAAGAAGGTAATTCACCACCATCAAATGGGCTTCATTCCAGATATGCAAGGCTGGTTCAAAATATGCAAATCAATAAATGTAATTCATTACTTAAACAGAATTAAGGACAAAAACCATATGATCATCTCAATTGATGCAGAAAAAGGCATTCTATAAAATTCAGCAACCAGTTGTGCTCAAAACTCTAGAGAAGATAGGGATCAAAGGTACTTATCTTAACCATGTAGAGGCCATATATGACAAACCCTCAGCTAGTATAATACTAAGTGGAGAAAAGGTGAAAACATTTCCACTAAACTCAGGAACAAAAGAACTATTCACTCTCACCATTTTTGTTCAATATAGTTCTTGAGACCCTAGCTGGAACAATCAGGCAAGAGAAGAAAATCAAAGGAATAAGAATAGAAAGAGAGGAAGTCGAACTATATCCTATATCTGACATGATACTATATCTGAAGATTAAAAAAAAAAAACTCCCTCAGAAAATTGCTTGAGCTTATAAAAGATTTAGCAAAGTGGCAGACTACAAGATCAACACCCATAAATCAATAGCTTTCCTATACACTAACAGCAGGGCAGAAGAAGAAATCATGAAATCAGTCCCATTCTCAGTATCTCAAAAAGAATAAGATACTTGGGAATTAATCTAACAAAGAAAGTCAAAAACCTCTACAATGAAAATTATCAGACATTGAAGACAGAAATCCAAGAAGACCTGAGAAGATGGAAAGATGTCCCATGCTCCTGGTTAGGCAGAATTAATATAATTAAAATGGCTATTCTGCCAAATACACTATATAGATTCAATGCAATCCCCATCAAGATACCAAAGTCATTCTTTACAGTTATAGAAAAAGCAATTCTCAAATTCATTTGGAATAAGAAACCCAGAATAGCCAAAACATTACTAAGCAAGAAAGACGAAACAGGTGGATTCGCAATACCAAATCTAAAACTATATTATAGAGCTCTAGTAACGGAAACATGGTATTGGTATCAAAATAAAAATGAAGACCAATGGAATAGAATAGAAGACTCTGAAGCAAACCCAAAATCTTTAAACATCTGATCTTTGACAAAGCGGGACAAAATATAACATGGAGGAATGACAACCTATTCAACAAATGGTGCTGGGCTTGTACTTGTAAAAGTTGAAATTAGATCTTTATCTCTCACCTTGCACAAAAATCAAATCTAAATGGATCAAGTATCTAGGAATTAAACCAGCTACCATAAAACTGCTAGAAGAAATGTTAGGACACTCCAGCATTTGGGAGTAGGCAAAGACTTTATCAACAAGACTCCTAAAGTGAAAGAATTAAAGTGAAAAATTAATGAGTGGGGTGCCATTAAGCTAAAAAGCTTTTGCATAGCAAAGGAATTGGTCAAAATAGTCAAGAAACAACCTACAGAATGGGAGCGAATCATGACCTGTGATTCTTCTGACAGGGGACTAATATCCAGAATTTACAAAGTCCTCAAAAACCTTAATATCAAAAACTCAAACAGTTTAATCAATAAATGGGCTAAAGAGCTAAATAGAAGCTTCTCGACAGAGGACATTGAGCAAGCCAATGAATACATGAGAAAGTGCTCTAAATCACTAGTAATCAGAGAAATGCAAATGAAAACTACATTAAGATTTCACCCCACTCTAGTCAGATTAGCAAAAATGAAGAATATAAAACATAACAGATGCTGGAGGGGTTGTGGGGAGATAGGAACACTAGCACACTGTTGGTGGAACTGCAGACTGGTACAGCCTCTTTGGAAAGCAGTGTGGAGAATCCTCAAAAAATTAGGGGTGGACCCACCATACAATCCAGCAATCCCTCTTCTGGGTATTTTCCCAGAGGAGTTAGAATCAGCATATTACAGTGACCCAGCAAAATCTATGTTCATAGCAGCTCAATTTACAATGACCCATTTCACTGGATGAATAGATCCAAAAGCTCTGGTGTGTGTGTGTGTGTGTGTGTGTGTGTGTACACCAAGGAGTTCTACTCAGCAATTAGAAACAACAAAATTGCAGCCTTTGAAGTTAAATGGATGGCGATGGAAGAAATCATGCTGAGTGAAGTTAGCCAAACCCAGAGAGTCAAGGGTTGAAGATTTTCACTCATTTGTGGAGGCTGGAGCTAAACCCAGGCCTGTGTGAAAGGTAGTTAATCTGATGTATTAGACCCAACAAAGGCATAGTAGCACATAATCTAGGGCAATCATTGACATGTAGTGGAGGCCAGGATAGAGTAAGTGGAGGGACGGGGGAGAGGGTGAGAGAATAGGGATGGATCTAGGGGGTAATTCTGGTTTAAGCATATATGCATATCATATTGCTACTTTGAATGAATTTATGATTGTACACTAACTCAATTCCTCAATAAAATATATTTTAAAATATAAAATAAAATGATTTAACTTTCAAAAAAAAAGAAAAAAGAAAAAATGTACCATTATTATTCTACATTGCTATGGAAAATGAATAAACTACAAATAAACAGAACCAGTCTAGCCAGAAGATCTGTAGTGTCAGTGTGCAGATTTCATTGTAAAGAGTCATTGAAGTTAATAGAATATGAAAAAACAATAGACACCTTATGTTAATGATGAACACATTTAGAAAGTTTAAAAAGCACATTTTAATCTCTGTATGGTGACCCATGCCTGTAATCCCAGTGATTTGGCAGACTGAGGCAGGAGGTTCACAAGTTTGAGACCAGTCTCAGCAAATTTATAAGGTGCTAAGCAACTTAGTGGCCCTATCTCAAAGTAATAAATGAAAAGGATTGGGGATGTGGCTCAGTATAAAGTGCCTCTGGGTTCAATCCCTGGTAACCAAAACAAATAAACGTGTATTTCAAAGTTCAGGAATAACATGCATGTGTTTGTATTTTTAAATGAGTTTATCTGGCAACTGCGGAATGGGGAAATTAGCTTCTTTATTAAAAGAGAAGAACTCTCCCAAATTAAGTTTGGAGACTGAATCCCAGACCTCGAATAATTGAAAATAGAGGTTAAAAATGAATACGCTGATACAGCAATCTCCTAAAACAGAAGGCACCATAACTTCACAATGATAACTGGGTTTACCAAATGGAAGATTAAAAAAGAAAGTGTCTGTTACAGCATCCTAGCTGTGAATTTTTTAGCAGAACTTTATAGTAAATATTAAGACAATGGTAAAATAGTATTACAGATCTTAAACCATCTGAGAGTCTTCTTCACAATAATTAGAAAAAAGATTTTTTTTTCTATCAAGATTTTACCTTTTCTTGGTTAGAGACAGAATCATCTCAATGGAAAATTAGCAGTCACAGAGTAATGTTCAGTTTCACTAAATTATGGTACAATTCTGGTTCTGTATGTTATGAGAAGCCTTTAATGCCACTGCTGCAGAAAAATCAGAGATGTTTTCCAGTTCTTGGTACTTGAATTGCAAAGGAGAATATTAATAAGATAAAATCCTAGGATGGAAAAATCTTTCAACTCTGAAACTCCATGCCTGGAAGAATCATAAGATAGCATTTTCTCATAAAGTCCCTTTGCTTTAGAAGATCCACAACCTGATTATTATTCAAACCTAATTTCAGCTCAGAAAACTTAAGTAAAGGACAATCTTCAAGTTCTGAGGATTATAAAAGATGACAGGACGTATGTACTTTTGATAAAAAATGCACCAGGGCCAACAGCTGCCCACCAAAAGATGGCTCAGAAAGGCTGTCAGTCAGCATAAGAGGGAGGTAAGTCAGAGAAAATCACCATGTCAAACTCCTAGGCAATAAAACTATTACTCCTTAAATGCTGGGCAGTTAGGAGATGTTGCTGTACCATGAAAATGACATTATGACATTCTTGGTTTATTATTTCTCTTTAGTTTTCATTTAACATTTATGTACTTTGAAAGGCAACCAAATTACACATTGTCCTTGTTAGAGTTTGAGACATAGCTTAACATTCGTTTCATTCCTTCAACAAATATTATTGAGTGCCTGCTGTTTACCAGGCACTATGCTAGATTCTGGGACAATAAAAATGATTGGGTCTTGATCCTTGTTCTTTCATAGCTTATGGTCCAAAGGTATAAAATAGAGATCATCTAACTTGACAGATAAGGAAGCCTGGGCCCAGATGGTTAGGGACTTGTCAAAGGCCAGCTGACTTGCTAGAAATAGCTGATATGATTCATGGCCTCCAATTTCAGAGGCTCATTAGGTTGATTATTCATTCATTTATTTACTTGTTCAATACCTATGTATGCAGTGCCTGTTCTGGGCCTTTCACCTGCCTTCCCTCTTTGAAGTTACTCTTCAGTGGAGAAGCTGAATATCAAAATAGTGAGGAAAGTAACTAATTCCTGAGGTCATAATGTGGGTTTTTTTTATGGATAATATTGCTTAATTTTATAAGTAAATTTGAACAGTATCACAAGCATCCTACCACTGATGGCAGATCATTTAACATGATCAGTTCCAGGTGAATTATGTTCATACCAGGTTTTCCACTCTTTCCTTCTCCACTTGGTTGGTATTAAGTTGCCTCTGGAGCTTATGGATTGTTGAGGAGGCTCATCTGGTCCTAGGTCATCATCCATCAATGCTGGAAATATTTGCTGACATATCTGATTTTCCCCATTCCTGATGCTTATCATCAATCTCAGTGATCCATGAATCCCTGTTGTCTAGGATATCTAGGGTCCGTCCTCTGGTGAAGCCCCTCCTCTGGGGCACCAGATCTCTCCAAGTCATCCCTAATACATTCTCTTTTTGCTCCAGGGAAAAAAAGAGATTTTAGATTTCTTATTAGAATGGAAAACTCATTCTTACACCTTGCCTTCTTCTTAATTTGTTGTTCAGGTCAAAATATGATGCCTCTAAGTTCTTTAGGGCTTTGTCTTTGAGTGTCAAATGCTAGGATTTTTAGACTACAACTCTAGATCCTTTAATTCATTGTTATAGAGATGATTCTTGAAAAAAAATGCTTTGAAACTGAAAAATGGTTGAAACTTTTTCTTTTAACAACCTAACCTTAGGACACTGGTAAGTGTTAGTATAGTGGGCTAATTATCACTCAAAGCAATAATATTTATTTAGTACACTTTCTCATGGTTTCTGTGGGTCAGGCATGCAGATAAGGCACAGTGAAGACAAGTCATCTCTGCTCCACTGTGTCAGGAACCTCAGCTGGAAATCATCAAAGATTAGAAGCTGAAATCATCTTGACACTTGTGAGTATGGTGTTTGGAGGTTGCTGTTGGCTAGGGGCCTTGCTGGGGCAGTCAGCTGGAAGACCCACACATGGACATTCCATATATGTGCTGTGGGCTATCTCACAACACAGTGGCAGGGTTCCAAGGGCTAGATTCCAGAGCAAGGAAGAGAGACAGAAAGAAAGGGGAAGAGGTCAGTGGCAGTGGGGAGAAACAGGCGAAAGCCCTATTATCTTTTGTGACAGACCCTGTAAATGGGACAGTATTCTTTAACAAGTTGAGGCAGTTACAAAGGTCCACTCACATTAGAGGGGAGGTGTACTCTCCAGCCTGTCACCCTGACTCCACCTCTGGGTAGCGAGGCTTGTCTGTGCCACATTGTGAGAAGGTGGGGTGGGATATACATTGGTGAGGTCATTTTTGGAAAACAATCTGTCATAGAGAGAGTAGCAGGAAATATAAGGAATGTCACAATATTATTTAGTCACATAAATAAATACAACTGATAATCATCTTCCATGTGTGCAGGTGTGACCAAAAGGAAGTAACATGTGCATTGATGGAGAATCAAGCTGTGTGTGTGTGTGTGTGTGTGTGTGCATGTACGTGTGCATGTGTGCATGCGCGTGTGTGTGTGTGTGTTTAATATCTCTTGTTGGGATGAAGGGCACTTTTTTAGCTATTTGTGTCCCACCTAAGAGCTGTAGTATACTTTCAGTCTGTTTCCAATTGTATTTTAGCTTCCACATATGAAAGAAAACATTCAGTCCTTGAGTCTCTGAGTTTGGGATATTTCACTTAGCATAATTTTTTCCATCTCCATCCATTTGGTTTCAAATGCCATGATATCATTCTGTCTAATAGCAGAGTAGAATTCCATTGCATTCCATGGTTTTTTGAATCCACCTGTCCAGTGAAGGTCATCTGGGTTGGTTCTATAGTTTAGCTATAGTAAATTGAGCTGTTATAAACATTGATGAAGCTGTATCTCTGTAATATGCCAATTCTAGCTCTTTTGGGAAAATATACAGGAGTGGGATAGCTGGGTCATAAGGTGGTTCCAGCCCTAGTTTTTTGAGGAGTCTCCACACTGCTTTCCAGAGTGGCTGCTGAAATCAGGCTAAGCTAATAATAACCTCAATATGGGTGAATTTTTACATGGACAGGAGGAACCTTGCCTAGGATGCTGGGAGATGAAAAGAGGGGGTGGGGTGGTAGTGGCATAGGAATAAGAGGGATTTCAAGGCAGCTAGAGAGAGGGCGTGGTGGGTTATCAACCCAGTGGGGAACCTTCAACTTCCATGAGAAGCTCAACTAACATGGAGGTTAAGTAGGGGAAACATGGGATCAGTGTAGGGGGAACCCAAAGGGGGGAAATCATGAACTGGCATCAGCCTGAGCTTGCTCTGTCATCATGCATGTGATCATAATTTTGTGGCAATGATTCCTTCCTTTATGTACGACTATGTTGAGCAAATTTTAAAAAAAGAATAAAATATGAACTCAAAACAAACAAACAAACAAAACAAAACAAAAAAACAGCTGTAGGTCTGCCCTAATGCATTTACAGGTATCACCAATAGTTTGCACCCTAGTCACTCCTTTTATTTATTGCCTGTTACAGTTAATCTTATGCATCAACTTCACTTGACTATGAGATGCCCATATAGCTGGTAAAACATTGTTTCTAGGTGTGTCTGTGAGGATGCCTCTCAATCATTTAGCGTTTGAATCAGGAGAGAAGATCACTCTCACCAAAGGGGCAGGCATCATCCAATCAATTCAGGGCCGGGACAGAACAAAAAGATAAAGAAAGGCACACTCTCATCCAGTGAGGGACATCTGGGTTGTTTCCATGATTTAGCAATTGTAAATTGAGCTGCTGTGAACATAGATATTGCCGTGTCACTATAATGTGCTGATTCTAAATCCCCTGGAAAGATACCCAGGAGTGGAATAGCTGGATCATATGGTGGTCTCATCCCTAATTTTTTGAGGATTCTCCACACTGCTTTCCAAAGGGGCTGTACTAGTCTGTAGCTCCAACAATGTGCTAGTGTGCCTGTCTCTCCACAGCCCCTCCAGCATCTATTATTGTTAATTTTCTTCATTTTTGCCATTCTGACTGGTGTGAGGTGATATCTTAATGTGGTTTTCATTTGCATTTCTCTGATTACTAGTGATTTAGAGCACTTTCTCATGTATTCATTGGCTTGATCAATGTCTTCTGTTGAGAAGTTTCTATTTAGCTCTTTGGCCCATTTATTGATTGGGTTGTTTGTGGTTTTGTAGTTGAGGTTTTTGAGGATTTTGTAGATTCTGGATATGAGTCCCCTGTCCGAGGAATTGTAGTCCATGATTTTTTCCATTTCCGTAGGAAACCTCCTGTTCTTGGACATCAACACTGTTGGTTCTTAGTCCTTTAAACTCAGACCGAGTTATATCATAGGCTTTCCTGCTCCTTGGACTTGCAAATGGCAGATGAAGAGAGCTTTCAGCCTCCATAACTGTGTGAACTAATTCTTACCATGAATCTCTCCCTTAATACACACATCTATAAATATACCCTATTGATTCTTGCTTCTGAGAACCCTACCTAATACATTGCCCTTTCTCCAGGGGGATGTTTATGCTGGATTTCCCTCTCTCCTACCCGATCACAAGATCCTATCCATTTTTCCTTCTTTCATTTTCCCTATCAGAATTTAACAGTCCAGCCTTCTGCTGAGGAATTACTGTGCCCCTAACTAAAGCTTTGTTGTTGCTGTTTGCAACTGACTAATTAAAGTATGGAAAAGGAATAACTATTAGTGAGACACAGCCTTTTGAAGCCGGATGGTAGGATTTATTTTGGAATGAGACCAGAGCAGGGTAGGTAGAAACAGCTCGATAGCTCCTAATTGTGCCCAGCTGATATACAACTGTGTGACCTGGGCCCAGCAGTGACCTGCTCTCAGGAGGCTAATTAACAGTGGGAGAGGAATTGCCTTCTTTCTACATTCAGATGTAGGGTATATATAGTAGAAAAGAGAAGCCCAGATAGTCTCATCTTTTTTCATATATTTTCTTCACTAAGAAATAATTTTACTAATTCATTCCAGTTATAAATTTAATGCGTGCCTCCTCTTAAATTTTTAATTTAATTTCAGTATTTTAATAATACTGAAATATATGCAGAACAAGGAAAAATCATCTGAAATCTTACCATCCAGACTTAACTGTTATAACATTTTGCAACTACTCTTTTATATATTTCTATATGCATGAGTATCTTCAGTTATACCCTTATATAACTTTGTATAATGAGTATAATACTATACATATAGTTTTATATCAAATTTTTTAATTCAATAATAGGTAGTGGAATTTTTTTCTGTGTTGATAAATATAGATCCACATCACCTATCTCAAAATAAAAAATAAAAGGGCTGGGGATGTGGCTCAGTGAATAAGCAGGCCTGAGTTCAATCCCTGGTGCACATGTACATATATACAATCATTTTTATTGACCATACGATATTCCTCTGTGGGATATACCATCACTTATTTAACTAATCTTTGTTGAACAACAATTATAGCAATTGTAATGTTTAGATATAATCAATGCTTTGATGGACTTTCTTGTATATTTCATTTTTATGCACTTGTACAAAAGTTCCCCTTGGGATAAATTCCCCTAAGGTGAAATTACTGGAATTCTTTCTTCTAAAAAGGATAATAGAAAGCTATGTGAGAAAGAAATATGATCAAGCAGCATAGCTTCAGAGAACTCATGCAATAAAAATGCCTAGAAACCAACGCTGAGTCAGGAGTCTAATCTGGACAGCTGGGGAGGCAAAGATAAAGAATCTTCAAAAGAATCTTCTAATCTAGTGGGGAAGATAGACCAACACTTAAGCCAGTAATTACCGTAGGAGGCGAAATTCCCAATAAAGGTATGAATAAAGTAACATGGATGAGGATGAAAGAAGCCAATTAAACCTGAGTAAAAGAGATTGGGGGAGAATGAACAGAGAAAGCAGTCATTGAGCTGCTCCTTCATTAAAGAGGTGGATGTGTTTTTTGCTTGGGCTGCCAAAATGAAGTACTGTAGTTCTGAGGTCAAAGTGTCAGCAGGATTGGTTCTGAGAGAAGGGTCTGTTTCAGGCCTCTCTCCTTGAAGGGTAGTTGGCCACATGGTGGTGTCTGCACATGGTCTTCTCTCTGTGGGGTCTGTGTCCTCATTTCTTCTTCTTACAGGGACACCAGTCACATCAAATTATAGCCAACCAGAATTACTTCATTTTCATTTACCTCACATGGACCATATCTCCAAATACAGACACGTTCTGAGGTACCATAGGTAGGACTTCAAAATGTAGGTTTTGAGGTGGGCACAGTTCAGCCTATAAGTGTGAGAAAATGAGGAAATGCTCACAGAAATGCGCAAGGTCAGAAACTTGAGCTGTGTGGCTGGGGAAGACTAAGGAAGCCTTGTGTGATTGGTGGGAAAGGCTTGAGGACGGGGATGAGGAAAAGAAGTTGTGGTGGAGGCAGGGGCTTGTAGACAGCCCTAAGGCAGCTGGTCCTCATTCTGCAGGGAGTGGGAAGTCATGGATATTCTAATGCAGAGGAACAGCATGATCAGATTTGTCTTTCAATTAGATGTTGCTGTCAGAATACCAAATGCTGGTGAGGAAGTGGAGCACCTGGAATAATCACGAACAGCTGGTGGGAAGAGAAAATGGAACAACTCTATTGGAAAATAATTTGACAGTTCCTTAAAAAGTTAACTATACACATACCATATGACCAAGCCTTCCTCTCTCAGGTATTTGTTCACGAGAAATGAAAGTAAATCTGTACACTGATTTACATGGACATCAATGTCAATTGCAGGAAACTGGAAGCATTCAAATGCGCATCAACAGGTAACTGAATAAATTGTGATATATCTTTCAATATAATACCACTTAGAAATAAAAATGAAAGAAGTACAGATTGATACCCATCCCATGGATAAACCTCAAAGGAGTTGTGCTAAGTGAAAGAACCCAGGCCAAAAGGGATAAATACATAGCAGAACATATAGTATGCATCCATTTATATGAAATTCGAGAAAAGTGTAATGCAACCTGATGTCGGGTTTGGGGACAGGTAGAGCAAGGTAGGAGGGAAAGTGCAAAAAGCGGAAGAGGAAACCTCTGGGGTGATGCAAATGTTGTTTGCTTTGATTGAGATGACGACTTTATGGGCTTGTATGTATATTAGGACTTAACAAATTGTTCATTTTAAGAATATGAAGTTTGGGGCTGGAGCGGTGGCTCGGCAGTTGCGGCGCTTGCCTGGCATGCAGGAGTGCTCGGGTTTGAACTCCAGCACCCACATGCACACCCACATGCACCTCGTCTCACAGCCTTGAGGGCCATGTGAGGAACTCAATGAAAATTGACTCTTTCTCTCTTTCACTGTCCTTCTTTCTTTAAAAAAAAAATAAGTATATGAAGTGCTAAGTGTTATGAAGAAAAAGCAGGGTAAAGGACCAAGTGATGGATGGGCACTGGGTATACAAACTGTTTTAGTGACCTTCAGAAAAGGGTATTTTAGGGAAGTGACAACTGAGCTTAGATTGACATTAAAGGGCCAACAGGGAAGGGGCAGGTTGCTGAGATGCAGTACCTGCATTTTAGACTGAGACTGATAAGTGCAAAGGTCTGGAGGTGACTATGGAATTAGCTCCTTGAGGAGGAGGCTGGAGTGGCTGGAGAGAGTAGGAAGTGTGGCAGCAGGGACTTAAGTGGGATCCTGACTTTCTCCAACATGTACCGAGACAACCTTCTGGGTCATTTACCCTGGGCATTTCTTCTTAAAATCAATGTTCAAGCTAGACTGTTGAAAGTGATAAATACTATGAAATACTACTTGATTGCCTATAGGTGAAATTCTCTTTCTTTTTTTTAAAAGAAGATTTTAGTTTTCATTATATTTTTATCTATTGAAGGGGTTTGTTGTTACACTTCCATATGTGCACATGTTGTATATCCCCCTTTATCTTCCCCCCACTCTTTTTTCTTATATTCTTTCTCTTCCCCCTTTTTTATTTTTCACTTTTGGTAAGATTGAGGTTATATTGGGATTTAATCTTTGTCTCATAAGATTCTAAGGTATGCAAAGTCTTACAAAGTTATTTTACTTACCATCTATCTTAATGCCCTATGGTGGATTGAGCCCCAAATTAAATTAAATCTGAATAGGACTGAGAGATGGCTACTCACATATGGTCAACAAATTAAGATCAAGGATATGCCTCTACAAATTCTGCCTTTAAAGACATAGTATTTGGGGGCTGGAGTGTTGGCTCAGTGGTTACGGCACTTGCCTGGCATGATGAGTACTCGGGTTTGAATCCCAGCCCCCCACACACAATGAATTGTCAGAGCAATGAAAGCCACATGGAAAACTAAATAAAAATTGATTCTCTCTCTCTCTCTCTCTTACTGTCCCTCTCTCTTAAAAAAAAATTGACATAGTATTAAGAGGAAGCAACAAGCATCCTTGGGCCCCAGTTAGTATGTGAGTATTTCAAAGGCCTAATTGGCCCAATCAGCAACTCTGTTATTAATACCATTTTGCTGCTATGGAAACGGAGGATCAGAAGCATTGAATTACTTGTCCAAGGTCACACAATGAGGATGTGTGAGTTAGGACTCTGGGTCACGTCTGCTGCCTCCTGGTTTGGGGCTCCTGACATCATGGTTTGTGGGTTCAGCAGTGAGCCTCAACATGCTTAAAGCCATGCTGCTACCGACTGAACAGGGAGACAGTTCTTTTCAGAAAGCAAACCACCTCCTTGAGAAAAAGCCCTAAGGCTTTATTCTCTTGCTTTCCAAATTCACTACCTGCCTGAACATTTTAAAGGAGCTTATGCCTGGCCTCAGCCACTCCTCTCTTCCAACAAGGATTCTCCAAAGGGACCAGTGGCAGAAGGAAGCTGAAGGCAATGGGTGGGTGAGTCCACCACGACTGAACACTGTTCCAGTACGGAAGACCTGATAAAAATCTGAGGCCTCAGAACACTCGATTTTTAAAGTAATCCTGTCAGTTCCTTAATAATAGTAATAAATTAACCAAACAGCAGATTCAGTGGTATTTTATGTCCTCAGGGTATTGCTTTCACACTTCAACTTGATAGCATGATTTATCAACAGATAAATTACAGCTGGGGAACGAATGGATTTACTGATGTCAGGGAAGCGACAAGTATATTCTGAAGATGTTACAGGTGATGGGCACGTCCCTGACAAGCTTACCTGAAAATCCCCAAACAAAAAGGTTCTCTTCCTAGGCCAAAGAACTTTAATTTTTGCTTTGGATGGAGGTTATTATTCCAAGAACAGAAGGATTTTGATGGTCTAAGTATTCCCACACCCAAATCACTGTGACCTAAAAATATTGATCACATTACTCTTTGGAAGTGGTGATTATGTAGCCACCTCAAACTCACTCTGAAACCAATCAGAAGGATAAATAAATAATGGAATTTGGGATTATGCTACCATATATGAATGTACGTCTACCCCTCTCTTTCTTCGTTTGTTCCCAAGTGACCTTTACTATAGGTCTATTGTTCTTGTTTTGTAGGTCCACATTACATAACATTCTTGCTATGTAAGTTGCTGGAATTAAAAATGGAGCTACTTTTGTCAAGTGCTAACCAAAAATCAATATAGCCATGATGCTCCAAAGGAGTGGATTTCATGCATATATGCCCATATCAAGAACTATTCACAAGACTACCAGAACAACAACCTGCACAAAGGCCACTGAAATATGACCCAAAAATACTTCACCCAGCTTCTGTCTGTTTTACTCTGAACTGGTGCCATCTTTGCTATTACTGTAGCCAAGGATTATTATTTCAAAATATTTGGTCTACCTAGAGCACATACTTTCAAGCAAGGAAACAGTAGAATACTTGGTGATGAATGGTATAATGAAAGTGTTCTTAAAGTCTTTTCAAGTCTTTTTCCAGAAGAAGAAGAGTTTTCTTTTTTGAATATGTCATAGTTTGCTGTAACAGGAATTTTCAGATTGCAGTACTCTGTTATTCCCAAATAAACATCATTATTCTTTAGAGAATGTCTCTCTGATTGTTATTTAGGTCGACAAGCACATGACAGATGGAATTTGGCTTTTGGACCTGCTCCCTGAACAAGACCTCCTGGTCCCTGGATGTAAGGGCAGCCAAGATTACTTCTGAGAGGTTGCTCAGAAAGAAGAACTGAGAAAGAGAGCCCAGGGAGAAATGGCATGGACTTTCAGGGTTGGAAGAGATCTCCCTGGAGTTGTGCAAGGATGATCCTTTTCATATAGATAGACCCAGACTGAGCTGAGGGTGGGTCCTGCCCAGAAAATCCACTGAAGCTTATGGTCTGTCTAGGGTATGTACTTTCAAGAACGGGCATAGTGGAAGAATTCTTGGTGAGGAATGGTTTAATGAAAGTGTTCTGAAGATCTTTTTGAGCCTTCTACAACAAGAAGAAGAGTTTTTTTTTTTTTTTTTTTGTGAACAAGAGCATTTAGGGATCAAGGGAGCTGAGGGTTAGGTTGGGTGTATGCAGTTAGTATTTAGTATTTATCTTTTTTTTTTTTTTAAAGAGAGAGGGACAGTGAGAGAGACAGAAAAAGAGAGAAATGACTTTATTTAGTTTTTCACTTGGCCTTAGTTGCTCCAACACTTTGTTGTATATGTGGTGCTGGGGTTTGAACCCAGGTCCTTATGCTTGCCAGGCAAGCACCGAAACCGCTGAGCCACCTCTCCAGCCCTAGTATTTATCTTTAAGGAAAAATAGTTCTAAACTTGGAGCTTCTTAAAAAATAAGGCAAGTTAAGGGTGTTTTGAGCCTTGGACATTTAAAACATTTTTAAAAATAAACTTCAAAATCTGGGCAGTGTACAATTAACAAGCCAACAAATTAAATTGTGCTCAACACATCAAAGCGAAAAAATATGTCATTAGCAAAAGTAGATGTAGAAATAAGATTTAGCTTCAGAAGCAACCAAGCAGTTAAGCTCATTAATGAATAGTCCACTCATGGAACAAATAGGATTTAAAATGCTTCCAGCTTTTGGATGGTTTAAAGCCAGCCCTAGCTAGACAACTACGTACGCAGATTAAAAGAAAATGGTACAATGCAGTTTCTCGTTAAATCTCTTTAAAGTTTACCAATAGCCTGAAGCATCTGTCAAAATCCCAGGGAGGTGCTACAAAAAACTATTTTAAACCTCCAAATTCAGGGCATCTGAAGAAGTAAAGGTGCGTGTCATTTTCCTTCTTGCAGATAAACAGCTTTACCATATATAAATTATGAAAACTGCTATAAACATATACACTTTCCTACCATAGGGTCTATGTGAATTTCACTAGGCTTGGCTAGTTTTTCTATTGTAAAAATATTTAAACTGCTTTATATATGTTTTTTTTTTCTTGACCAAATTTTGAGCACATTTTTATAAGAAAAAAAATGATCAAGCATGAGGATTTTGGGAAAGGGTGGGGATCTGGTTTTCAGGCTAAACCTTGATGATAGAACCTAACCATCTTGTCCATCTGACCTCCAGATAAATCCTCCAAAACTTGTAAGGGCCAGAGAAGGCTTTTTTTGTTGTTGTTTTTTGTTTTGGTACCAGGATTGAACCCAGGGTGCTTAACTACTGTGCCACATCCCCAGCCCTTTTTATTTTTTTTAATTTTGAGACAGGGTATGCTAAGTTTCTTAGGGCTTTGTTAAGATGCTGAGGCTGGCTTTGAACTTGTGATCTCCTGCAGCCTCCCAAGCTGCTGGAATTACAGGCATGTGTCACTACACCTGACTGGAGAAGCCATCTTTAACATATACTCCTTATATTCAGAGAAAATATGTCCAGAAGATAATGTGAGAGGCAGAGCAGAACCAGAGAGAAAATTAACTCTAACCGATAGTCAGTCTTGGGTGTGGAAATGAACTTTGATAGATGTCAGAAGTAACTGTTGGCCTTGATGTCTTCACCATCACCTATATTGCTGGGCAATCCATGGTGGGGCTAACATTAGAAGCAGGGACAACCCAAGCCAACTCTACTAAGGTGGATAGCAAACACAGATTTGGCGCCTGTAAGCCTGTCATATTACCCCTTCCTCAACTTCACATTAAATCAGAAGTTGGAAAGTAGGGCAAAGGGTGAATTCTTCCATTTCTTCTGTTACTACCCTGTTTAGCCCAAGCTTGGGGGAAAGAAAAGAAAAAGAAAGAAAGAAAAGTGAGATTGACCCGTTATGTTTATTTTGTTCTCCACCCAGAAATATAATACCCCAGTCTTTTATCTGTTTGGACCAACTGAAACAACCACTTGTTTGTTTGCTTGCTTAGAGTTCAAGCACAAGTTATCAATAGTTTTTTTTTTCTTCTGCCTTTGGTTGGTTGTAAAAAAGTTTGCTATGGCTCACAGAACTTGCCTACTTCATGTAACCATTTAAATATATTACATTTTCAAAAATTATGCTGTGGAAAAATGTGGGAAGAAATGGTATAATTTTTACAGGATGTGTAACTTACTATATATAGAAAAACGTGCAACTGATGAATTTATTTTACAAATTACAGAACTTTTCCAAGTGGGCTCCATTTAGGTGAAGAAATAAAAAATTATCAGAACCACAGAAAACCCCCTGTGTTCCCTTCAAATTCCTATCCTGACAAGGATAAGTCACTGTGCTAACTTCTATCCCAACAGATCAGATTTAAAAAAACAATCTGCTTTAAATGAGCGGGACCCTGCAGTGGGTGTCTTGTGTCTGACTTCTCTTATTCAGCACTAGGTGTTGTCGCTGTGGCGTGCGTTCATTCGTCCGCTGCTCCAGCATTTCAGTGGGTGAACACATCACACTGCATTTTCCCCTTCTGCTGCGGATGAGCTTTGGGTTGCTGACATCTTTTGCCTTTTGTAACAATGTCGCTATGTACAATCTTATATATTATCTTTTGCTGAATATATATACCATTATTGTTGCTTAGATATTTAAGAGTGGAATTGATCATCCAAAGAATATGCACATGTTCAGTACTAGTAAACATTAGTTTTCCAATGTGATGTTGGTAATTAACACTCTGGTTTGAGAGTTTGGGTTTCTCTACATTCTCACCATTACTTGATGTTGTACCTTTTATATTTTAGCCGCCCTTCTGATGAGATTTTATCAATGGTACTTTTTTTTTTAATATGCACTGTAAAACAAGAGATACGTTAAAAATAAAAGAACACAAGGATGGAGCAGGGATCAGCAGTAACAGTGCTTACCCGGCATTCGTTAGAACCCCAGCACCACATATAAAACTAAGTGTTAGAGTAATGAAAAATATGAAAAACTAGATAAAATTCACTCTCTCTCTCTCTCTTTCTCTTTCTTTCTCACTGTTCCTCTCTGTCTTTAAAAAAAACAATAAAAGACATTTTTGTGTTGTGAAGATTAAATATGACAAATATATCATGACATCACTGGAGATTACTAGTGACAGATTGCTTATATGTGAACAATATTTTGAAGATGGATGATCTTTATTCTGTAAAAAGACTAAAGAGTTGCATTAAATGTGATATATTAGAATTTAAATATAATAAAAATACTTTAATTTTATTTCATGTTTCTGGGGAACCTTAAAGAATTCCGATCAATACCTGATGGCAGACAAATTGACCACCAGTTAATCCAAATCAGCACAAAAAAAGTGCTGTGACAGGGAGTCTGTTCATTTGCTAAATACTCTGAACCATTTTCCCCTGAGGAATTCTAAATTTGGTATCATTTATCAGTTCACCTTCCATTATTTCTACAAACTAAGTTTTGGAAGGAAGTCTACATGAATTTCTTATTGCATTCAAGCTGTTAATACTGATCATTCATCACTCACATTGAAGATCTTCACAAAGTGCCTAGCTCTGTGCTGACCATGCAACAACATCTGATCCCAAATGTCAAGTTAGGAAGGCATTTGGTGATAATAACAAGTCAATGTGGAAAAGGGAGACTCAAACAAATTAGTTTCCTCACATAGTAAGAAATGTTGCTGGTTTTAAGTCATGCTCATTAGCTAGTTGATGGCATTGTTCCAACTGTTCAACAATGTCTTCAGGCATCCGGCATTCAATCATTTGGCTCCATCGTCCTTAATGCACCAGCTTTCACACCCATGTTGTAGCCTCATGGCTGCAAGATGGCAGCTATACTTCAGACATCATATCTACATTCAAGGAATGAAAGAGGAAAAGAGGAGGTGATTCCAGTCCTACCTGTTTAATCAGAAAACATGAAAAGCCTATAGAAGACTTCTGTTTGCACCTCTGGATTAGCTCACTATTCCGTGGACTAAACAAATCGGAAAATCAGTGGTAAAACAATATTGCAGGGAATCAAATAAATTAATACAAAAACGAAATACTTTTTACTTTGTATGGTTTCTATGGATCAAGAATTCCACAGAGGCTCAGCGAGGCAGGTCTATGTGGCTCTGAGCCTCTCATTAAGTTTTGAATAGGATGTTGGCAGTGGCTGCCATCATTTGCAAGCATGACAAGGGCTGGAGGATCCACTTCTAAGACGATTCACTGACAAGATGATGGCTGGCAGGTAGCCTGCTGCTGACCATGGGGCCTTCCTAAGGTCTCCATGTTGTAGTCTCATAACATGGCTGCTAGTTCCCCCTCAAAGTGACCTGGAAGACAGCAAGAGAGAAATTACATTCATTTATGAACAAACTTCACAAGAGGTTTCAGTGTCTCTTCCAAAATTCAGGCTTTGCTAATGTGATAGTTTCATAGGTAGTGAGTGCCTTTAAGAGGTGATTAGTCCTTGATAGTTTCTCCTTAATTTCTCATTAGTGGGTAGGATTAGGGTTCTTATGAAAGAGGCATTGTGAAGTGTATAGCTAGCTGGCTGGCTTGCCCTTCTGCCTTCTGCCATGTGAGGATGCAGCCTCCAAATGTCAATGCCTTCATCTTGGACTCCCAGCCTCCAGAACTGGGAGATATAAATTACTTTTCTTTATAATTCTCCAGTCTCAGGTATTTTGTTATAGAAACACAAAACAGACTAAGACAGTCACTTCCACCTTCTGAAGGGAGGACTACCAAAGAATTTGTGCACCTGATGGGGAGGGGGAATAAATAAGGAGAGGAGGGTGATGGTGGGGAGGACAAAAGGCAAACCTGGCCCCTCTGAGATACTGAATAGCACCCATACAGGCATTTAAAACTAAAAAAGCAAAAAAAAAAAAATCACACATACACACAGATATAGATATAAATATAGATATAGATATAGATATAGATATAGATATAGATATAGATATAGATGTAGATATAATTGAGAGTGGTAATCAAAGGAGAAAAAAGACCAGGGAAGGGGAGAAGTGGGGCAGTGGAAGGGTTGTGCTCAGGTCAGGAGTGAATTGGCCCACAATAAATTGCTATGATGTGTGCACATATGAAAGTGTGATAACAAACCCCTTCATTATGTAAAGCTGTAATGCACCAATAAAAAATAAATAAATCACTACTGCCTTATTGACCAAAATGGATTCACTTGTTCAGTCCAATTACAGCACAGCCTGGAAAATAAACTTACACTTGGAGGCCATGCTCATTTTCCCCTTAGGGCTCTAATGGAAGGAAGAAAGAAGAGAGGAACACTAGAAAGTCAAGTAGATCAGGAACGTGTGCATAACGGAATGTTTGAGAACATGACAAACTGATTCTGGAGTTTATCTGATGGAATGAGTAATTTAGAACAGACATAATTTTCTTTCTTTCTTTCTTTTTTTAATAAGGTTTTTTGAAGGCAAGGGAATGACCAGACCTATCAGACTACAAAATACAGATATATGAATGGGAAACAGCATATAATACTTGCACAGATCCTAATTTATAGGAAATTAACATTGAAAGATATGAGTTTTTCATAAATGCTATTGAAAAATATGTCTGAAAAAGTTCCACTATATTCTTGCTCCAACAGAGTAAATTCTGGATGAATTAAAAAGCAAAATGTGAAAAGTGTAACCATTTTAAGAAACCAGGAGAAACTTTGGGTAAATATTTACCTGATCCCAAATGGGAAAGGATTATCCAAGCGTACAAACAGTAGACTAAATAACAAAGGCAAAGATTGATTTTAATATTTAAAATTAAACACACTGTCAAAAATTCATAAAATTTTAAAAGCAAATGAGGAGAATATGCATTATTGATAGTTTGATGGAATATATTTATTAACAAGAAAAATACATTAGCTTCACTTGAGGTCTATGGCCCTTTTCCATGGGGCAAAATATTTCAGAAATTAAAAATAAAACAGTGGGAGAATATTAATATATAATGAGTTAATATAACTGATAATAAAACCTCTATATTCTCAATAAAAAAGGCAAAACATAAACCTACAATTCACAGAACAGATAGAACAAATGGCTAATAAACAAGAATAAATGCTCAACCTTGTTACTAATCATACCGGTGCAAATAAAAACAGAAGTAAAATCTAATGCCTTCCCTATCAGTGTAACAGATTGTTTAATGTAAATACACAGGGTTGGCCAGAATGTGGTGAAAACAGGATTACCTAGCATACCTGGCGTACACAAAACCATTTGACAGTCTTCATCAAGATGAGTTTGCTTTTTTGGTGTGTCTGATAATCTCACTTATAAGAATTTAGCTTAAGGAAATAACAGAAATGCACTTAAACATGTATGCATATGACAGAGAGAGACAGGAAGAGAATTTGTGAATATGTATACTATATTTCTAGGGAATTTATGTATAAAAATGGTAAAACTCGTTTTGTCAGGAAGTGGTAGATTAAATTCTGCAATAATGCTTTAACTCTTTCAGGCCACTAAGGGACCAATTAGTGCATTATGCTAAGGGGTACTAAATTGTTTCCTACTAGCCTGGAGGAGCCCAGGCATGTCCCGAAGCTCTAACTCATATCACCACTGGGAAGTGATTCAAGTCTGGGAAGAAGCTGGCTCATTGAATATTAACTGAATGGGTGAATAAATGAAGGGGAGCAAGGAAGCGAGCTAACAAGCTAACACGTATTGATTATTTACTATGTGCCAGGGGCCTCCTGTTCTTTATCTCATTTAATTCTCATGGTAACCCTATGAAACCCCTATTATTATCAACACTTTGCAGGAAAGGAAGCTGAATTTAACCAAAGGCATGAACGATTTCCTGCCCCTCCTGTAGGATGGACCACTTGCTTGCTGTGGTCAGGAGCACAAAGTTCCTCCTGGCCCTATGGAGTCTCTTTTGGGCAGATTCATAATATTCTGCAGTTCAAGATACTTGTTTTTAGAGTGTAAAGATACTTGTTTTTAGAGTGTGGGTTTTTTCCCCCCAGTGTATATTATTAGGAAGTCTGTAGTATTCTAGGGGAAAGTTGGTTAGGGAGGGGTCTGGGCAGTGGAAAGCCTGTTGGAATATCATTCATTTATACTGAAAGAAAGCTTAATTTCATTTTATTTATTAAGAAACATTTTTATTTTCAAATAAAAACAGTGAAATGAAGCAGAAGAGGGCAAAAGACTATTGTTGCCTAAGGAGGACAAAGAGAAGTATCTCCAGGGTAGAAAAAAACAAAGAATAGGGGATGCAGGGTCACTAACTACTGCCTCCCTTAGCTTCCTGAAGGCAAGACAGTTGTCTGGGATATCTTGGTGCCTTGGAGCAAAGGAAATTGGTTTGTAAAGGAAACGCGCATTTCCTAACTTGTTTCATTAACAAGAAGCTATAGCTCAGTAGGCTGGCTAGTATAGACTTGTAAATGATATGTGAAAATGACATAGGAAAACAGGATATCAGAATCTAATCCATTTCTTATAGGAAGCCTGGCCTAGGGGAAGAGTTAGTTGCCCTGAATATTTCTGGTTAAAAGATCGATTTGAGAGGAAACACTTCCCTACATTGGTGGTGAGATACAGCTGTATATGTCAGACAATTAAAAGTTTTGAATATAGAGTTCCCCATCTCTATTATTTCATTTTTAAAAGTCAGACTTCAAGAAATAAGATGAAAGTCCTGAGGAAGTCTTTTTATTCTTTTCTGCTTCTTAGTTTGGGTACATTTATATTTAGGCTATCAAAGAATGAGGGAGTAAAGATATTCTTTGTAGAAAGAAAATCCAAATTCCTGACATCTTTAAATAGATTTACACCCAAATTATACACTGTAAGTCTACAAGAAACTTTATAAAAATTGTCCACATGGCCTTTTGTATTGGGATCCTTTATATGATACCGAAACTCCTGTAGGAGGGAGAAAATAATGATTAGGCTTAAGCAAAGTGAAAAGATATTTTCTCAGCTGGAAGCTGTTAATACTTCAGCTGATAGAGACTTGTAGAATAACTCCTCTGTTGTGTGTTTAAAAAATAAATATACAAGTACTGGAATAATTCACAGGATGAGAAATCACAGGAGGCAGATAGCAGCCAAGCAGATCTGAGACAGATCGTTTTTCTGCTCCTGGGGATGTTGCTCTTTTGCCCTAAGTCTTGGACTGACAGCTCTTCTGAATGTTGTCTTCTGTCCTTTGGGCCTTGCTGTCTTTGAGTAAATACTATGTTGCCAAGTCAGCCAGTGACTTTACATTTTCAAAGCAGACAGAACTATTGGAAACAAGCAGAGAGTTTAGAATTCTAAACCTCTGCCTTTAAAGAAGTTAAATATGGTTCCTTTCTTTTCTTACTATAAATGTAGTACATGTTCATGGAAAACTTGAAGGAAAGAGAAGAATCCATATTATACTCCCGCTAGCAAGAAGTAATCACTAATTAGAAGTGGAGTACATTTATTCTTTCTCTTTTTAATGCAATGGAGTATATTTTTATATAAAATATCCTCATATGATGCATATAGTTTTACAGTTTTCTTGGGTCTTCTTTCCCATTCTTTCCAAGAAATAGTAAAGTCTGCGATTTGGAATTAGATTCAACTGCAGGTAGAGTTCTGAACCTCCTCCTAACCACATGGATCACAATTTCCTCCCCTGAGAAGTGAAGGTAATGTTACCTGACTTGAATGGCAGCTATAAGGATAGAGATAATGTATGTAAAATGCATATAGTAAATGTTCAATAAATGATAGCTATTACAATTTTTCTTTCTCCTTTTTTCTACCTCTACCATATTAGTGATTTGCTTGATCTTTTGCTCCATCTACTATTATTAAAATTATATATATATCATTAAAAATGTGTATTTCTTAAAATGTACGTTGGAAGAAGAGAGTGAGGTTTTTCCATTTGGGTGTGTATTAAGAAAAAGCAGTATTGAAAGCTTAGGTTTGGGTGCTGATTAAGTTATATTTTGGCATGTATAAATATTGGGCAAGGTTTGGGCAGGTCAGAACATTCTGGTATTAGAATGAATTGATTCTCAAGCTTCATTATATCAACTCTATCTCTAAGCAATACAAAAACTTGAGTATCTAATAAGGTCTCATTTCTCTGAGAGGAATCTAAGGGCTAAGAGAAGAACACTCCTACAACTACTTGCATTTCAGCAACGTTGGAGGAGAGGAGAATGTCTTATTTCCACCGACAAGAGCCACCATCCTGGATTATAGATGCTTCAGGACATGCTTCCCTTGTTCAGACTCTGATGATATTCCCTGGGGCAAGTGAATGGAGGTTCTGCCTGGAAATGTTGAAGTCGTGAACTGAGAGGAATCATATATATAAACATACCTACGGCCCCTCACATTCACTTTCAGTGAATTCTGGGAAGGAAAGACTGTTTTAGTTAGCCATTTCACTGCTGTGATGGAAAGACCTAACAAGAACAATTTTAAGATACAAAGTTTATTTAGGGACTCATGGTTTCAGAGGTCTTAGTCCATAGAAAGCCTGCTCCGTTCCTCGAGGCTTGAGAGGAAGCAGAACATCATTGCCGAAGCTAAGGCATGGCTTCAGGAAGTGGGGTGGGGATGATGAAGAGAGGGAGAGAGAGAGAGAGAGAGAGAGGGAGAGAAGGAGAGAAAGTCCACTCCAGGAACAAAGTATAAACCCCAAAGGCATGCACCAACCACCCCTCTCCTCCAGCCACTCCCTACCAGCCCAGGTTACCAGTTAATCCCTATCAGGGGATTAACTCACTAGTTGAGTTAAGGCTCTCATAACCCAATCACTTCACCGCAGCCTCCCTGGATTGTCTCTCAGGAGCTTTTGGGGGACACCTTTCATCCAAGCCATGACAGAGACTGAAGCCCTTCGTGTTCTGCAGTGGGCAGCCGGTGCAGGATGGGCAGTCAGTAGCTCTTTCCTCTTCTCTTTGTTTGCTGTGTCCGGTAAGTGGAGCAATTTCTTTGTCCTTGTGCCTGGTGTGATGGCCTGCACCATTTAGATGGTGAATATGAGTGGGACTGGGAAGACTTTAAAAAATTTTAAGCATCCACAAGATGAGAGCGAACAGTGTAACAAACTCATGAACCTACCACACGGCTTCAAGCAGATTCCATATTTGGTCAATTTCATTTCATCTTTTGCCTTTCCACTTTCCTTCTTTGCCTCACTTGTCACTACATTCTTTTAAAGCAAACCGAGAAGAAATTCTCTAAATGCTTTAGCAGGTAGCTCTAAAAGATAAGGGCATTAAAACCCTACAATCATAGCACCATTCATACTGAACAAAATTAGCAGTAATTCCTTAATACCATCTATCTATTTCAAGTTCAAATGTTCCTGATTATCTAAAAAAATCCATTGGTTTGTTCAAATCAGAATCCAATCAAAGCCCACAAATTGCACACAATTGTCCATTCTCATAAAGCTCTTATAATAAGTTATCTCTTCTCCATCCCCTATTTTAATGTCATTTAGTTTTGGAAGAAACTGGATTATTTCGCATTTGTAATCAGGGCTGACTTCCAATGAGCTGCTTTTTCAGGCTATACGATTTCTTGGCTAACTTGGAGACCATGTGGAACATTGTGCATAGTGTGTTGGTGAATATGTTAATGCCTCCATCTGAGTGAGACCCAAAGGACTGGGTGATTAATGGGACAAAGAAGAATAGCTTTAGCCTGTTATGAACTAAATGTGTGAGACAGCATGAGGGCTGAAGTGAAATGATTGGGTTATAAGAGCCTTAACCCAATCAATGAGCTAATCCAGATAGGGATTAACTGGCAAGTGAAGGAAGGTAGGGTGTGGCTGGAGAAGGTCAGTCATTGGGGGTGTGCCTTTGAGATAAATATTTTGTATCTGGAGTGCAGTTTCTCTCTCTGTTTCCTGGAGCTGTGCCTTGAACCGCTTCCCTCTGCCACACTCTTCTGCTATGATGCTCAGCCTTGCCTGGAGCCCCAAGGAATGGAGCCGACTTTCTATGGACTAAGATATCTGAAACTGTGAGCCCCAAAATAAACTTTTCCTCGAAAATTGTTCTTGTCAGGTCCTTTAGTCAATGCAGCGGAAAAGCTAACTTAAACAAGCCCTCAAAGGGCCTTCTTATGCAGAGAAACTTAGACAACAGTCTAACAGGAAAGCTGCCCTTATGAATGACCTAGTGGTGGATCAGGTTTCTGTTCTTTGGAGAACACCGCCCTGGTCTATGAGCTGCAGGATCTGTAAGCACCATCTTCATACCATCTTTTTGTGTACCCACTTCACTTTCCCCCAACCACTGTGGCTGCCTGATTTTTGTTGGTAATGCACTGGGTTTTCCCATCTGTAGACTCTTTTAGCATTTCTAGTCAAGTCCCCTGGCAGTGGCTGTTCATATACCTACTATGTGCTCTGAATAAGAACAAAGGTGTGGTGATACTATCTGAAGTCTCTGCTTTCTATTCCAAATTTAAACAGTAACAGACTGGCTCTCTAAAGTTTTGAAAAGCTACTTAGTTGATACTTTAGGCTTTGAAGCCAGGTGATCCTGCTAGGAACTAGAAAAGAAAAACATATTCTTTCTTGACATCACCTCTGGGTCAATCTCAGCTATTTTGCCATCGTTGGGTGTCTAATGGACAAGAAGCTCTGGATTTCTCTATGGCCCATGCCCACATGGAGTGCTCAATATTTCTTAAACATACTTTAGGATTTTCCAGCATCTCATGTTGCCTTCTCTTTTGGAAATGTATGCTCCTTCCTTCTCTACCTCCACTGAAATTTCTTTAAGTTTCCTTTAAGATGACAGCGACTCTGTGAAGCCTTTTGTAAGCTCCCAACCAGGTGTGTTTTCTTTTCTTTTTTTTTTTTTTAACTTCTGAAGTGATAACATTCAACGGAACTGTGACACTAGAACTTGTGCAGAGATCAGAATTCTAACATTTCTTTTCCTCTGAAGCTGTGACCAGGTATCTAATCAAAGGAAAGGGGACATGTCTCTAACGAATCAAAAAGAAGCAAAAAACAAACAAACAAACAAACAAACAAAAACAATCAAGAATGACAGTAAGAATGATAAGTACTTGGTAAATTATCCTATGCCCTGTTTTTGAGTGGAGACTTGAATTCAGTTGCAAAATTTTCCTTTGTACTGTTTTTGATATGCCAATGACCATACTAGAACCTGAGAATTTAAAGACTAGTTATAGCTAAATTTTATAATGCCTGTGATGTAGCAGACCCTCCTCTAAGCTCTTATTACTCATTTAATTCTGAGGACAATGTTATAGGGTTGGTACTGTTATTATTTCCATCTTACTTTTCAGTGAAACAGGCATTGTGAGTTTAAGCAACTTGCCAAGGTTACACTAACTGTAAGTAATAGAGCTGGGATTTGAACAAAGGCAGTCTGGCACAAAGAAAAATAAGACATGATCTTTTAGCCTTCAAATGTTTGCAATCTGAGGATTCTAACAGAGGAGGAATATGGGTTCTTTCAGTCTCAGAATCCCAGACACATTCCACAGAACTAAATATAACTAACAATGGGGTGCAGAGGAAGTTTGGGGCTAGGGCACTGTTGGACAAAGCTGTGACTGAAGCTATTGTTGAGGACTGGTTGGCTAAGCCTGTACCAGGAAGATAGGTGATCATAAGCAAGGGCTCAGCTGAACCTCCTGTTAAACCATAAAGGCTCACACAGAGGGACCTATTAGGCATTGTCCATCAGAAGTGGCTGGAAGGATCACTGTATAAGGAGGCTGTTGGCCTTTGCCTTGAAAGTCACCTTATGTTCTGATTTATTATCACCAATGCATCAAATAGCACAATGCCATTTTGCGGTACAGACTTACAGCTTATTAAGATCTACTCCAAGGAGACCTGAGCATATAAATAAGAATTTGGATATGTCCTTAGAATTTCCTTCCAAAGCAACAGATCATGTGGCAGTGATGAAACTGTTGAACCAAATCCAGATGGAATTGTAGGCAAATGTTTGGACGGCACAGCAATCTCCATAAGCGTTTTGCTGGGGATTCACAAATGTTCTGAGTAACCCTCCATCTTAAACACTACATTTTTTTTTTAGCCAGATAGGTTTTCTGAAAAAGAAGAGGCTTGGGCTTCTCTGGAGATAAATGAGCATATAATCACCCGCTCTAGGGTGAAATGGTTCCAAAGCTCTGGCATAAATCTGAGAAGTTGTTGCCTTAGAAACAACTAATGTTGTGTAACTCTCTTCCCTGGACAACCATTTAGGGTCTCTATAATTTGCTCACTTATACCCTCAGTTTCTAAACCTTTAACCCCAGGTGAGAATCTTAATCTGTTTCTCCAAAAAGGATGATAGCAAATAACCCTTCTCATTTCCCCAGACATCAAGCACTTGGTGGGGACTGCTCGTCTCCTTCTCAGGTGGGATTCTGTTGTTAGAGAGGAGTTAAGCATGGCAGGACCACTGGGGGTTCAGTGACCTTTGTGCTGGCTTGCCCTTGATTGAGGAGTTTCCTAGGATGTAGAACTTTTAATGCTGAAGTCTGAATGGTGGTTTTCCCTATTAGGAATGTGGGCAGTTCTCCAAGTGAGGACTTGGAAAACGGAGCTCTGGGCTCTGGACAGCTCAGAGTTTCTCCCCCAGAATCATCTATGGAGGGTGGCTCACAGCATGGCTCCAGGTATTGCTCTTTCAAAGACTCCCCCACGGCAGAGAGAGTTACATTAGAGGAACTGCTGGAAATATTACATATGGCCAGATTCACTTCAGTTCATTCAGTTTTACTCAATTTATCAAGCCTACATGGAGTTCCTACAAATACATGACAATGCCTCATAAACCTGGGAATACAAAGATGAATAAGGCACAGTCCTGCTCATGGGAATCGTAACCTAATGGGAGAGATGGAGTGTAAACCAAGGTGTGTCTTTCAGCATGAGGGATGCTGTAATAGAAGCAGGGGACAAGATGTGGGAGGGATATGAATGGAGTAGGTAACTGCTTGAGGTCAAGGAAAGCTGCATGGAGGAAGCTTCACTGGAGAGCTGGAGTTTGAGTAGGTGTATACCAGTTGAAGGCAAAGAGTACTTCTAGCAGATCTACAAACAGAGAAAAAGCATAGGGACCAGAAATGATCTGGCCTGGTTGAAACTTCATGGTATCCTTAGGAAACACCAGCTATTATTGGAACAAGGGTTTGGAGGTAGAAAGAATGGTATGGGATAAACAGATACAAAGGGGTAAGAGACACATCAGGAATGACATTTAGGCCTTTATAGCAATCCCTGTTGGCTACCTATCCGACACACCTTTTCCCACCTTGCTGAATTTTTTTTCCTGAAGATTTCTCCCCACATAGCCAGCCACTAGTTTCTTTGAGCCAATACAATGATCTCATTCTCTTATCAGTAATTTGTTTAAGATTTTGCTGAGACAAAATTCTGGCCAAAGAGAGGTGTGTCTCTTCAGGGTCCTGTAGGAAAGGATGCTCTATTCTTCTGGTGGAAGCTGTCATGTCTGCATGTGTGATGGCCATCCTGTAACCATGAGAACTACTGACTTGAACTCAAGCTGACTTCCTGAGACTGTACGAACAGAAGGATGAGAAGTGCTTGGGGCCTTGGTTCCCTTTCCCTTAGGACATATTATTAAGTGAAATAAGAATTTATCCTCACTGTTCAATACACTTTTGCATAAAGATTTCCATTAAAAGTGGTTGAAAATGTTAAAGAATATGGTGTAATATGCCAAAAAGTTGAGACTTTACATAAATAAGAGAAAATGAATAATGCCATGAGTTTTGTTTTAGAACATTAGCTCCTATTTATCATTTGCCATGTTTCTTCATATGAATCCTTTATGCAAAAATTTATTCATTCATTCAAATAGAATTTTTGTGGAACCTATGCCCAGTACCATTTTAGATGCCAGAGATACAATGTCAAATAGACATGATATTTATTCTTTGGGAATGTTCAATCTCCTAGTGGAGATAGGAGAGTAAATCAAGTTCACAGTATACTGTGGCAAGTGCTTTGGCAAAATTATACACAATACATTGTAGTGGTGTTGAAGGGGCTCCTGCATCACTCTGATATATTGAAAACATTTACCAAGGAGTTAATACTTGGACTGAATCAATTGAAGACCCCTGCAGAAGTGCTTCTGGGTCCATGTGCTCCCATACACTTGCCCCTCTCATTTCTGCTGTGGTCCCTCTGACTTCAACCCATTTCTGATTGTTAGAGACCTATTCTTGGATTTTGCTCAGTCTCAATTCTTCCAGATTTAATTTCTTGATCCCATCTCTTGAATGGACCAGCCCATCTATTCTAACTTGTCGTTTTGCTGGTTTCCTGCCTCTAACTTATAAAGTGTGTGTGTGTGTGTGTGTGTGTGTGTGTGTGTGTGTGTATTGATCTAGTCTTGATTTCTCTAGAATTTGGATTTTTCTCTCCACTCTTAGAAATATTCTTTCTTAGGAGGTACCTAATTATTTTTAGTCTGCCTGACTTCTTATTTTGCTTTACAATAGTCTAAATGTGAGTCAAGGCATTAGTTGTCAGGACACAAATGTTCAGTGTGCTAACAATGACTGTGGGTTTACCCTTGCAGTAAATTTAGGACAGCATAGAGGTCAGTAGAAAACAAATAGGAAACAATTATCCTCTTCTTTTTCTGTGTCTATTTTTGATTGGTGAGGTGGGGCAGAGGACCCAAAACTTTTCAAATGTATGAAGAACCTACATGTGCACAGCAGAATCGCCTCCCCCTTGGCATAATTGTTTATATTATAAGTCATGTTGTTTAGTGTGGGAAGAGTATTAATAACTTCCTCACAGTGTGTGAAAGACCTTTCTATAGGGGCTGAAGGTAAAGAATTAGTCTCTGGATTATGCAATCTTCCTGAGAATTGATTAAGTCCAACAGCCCCCCTGGGGGGTAAGGAATTTGGACAGGCAAATGACTTTTCAGAGGGTGTCCTGTGAGTTTAAAAATACCTCAATGTTTTTCCTATAGGATCATTGAGTTTGAAAATCAGTAGATAGAAGATGTTTAAGTAAACAGTAGGACAAGAAGTAGCACATATTACTTTTAAGAGTTAGAGGTGCCAAATAATTAAGCTTCTCTCAAATATTGTACATATTTTAAAAAAGAATAAGAGCTCTATTGATCTTATAAAATAATATAACTCATCATAAAGGAATAAAGCATCAAAGAAAGCTACAAAGAGGAAAAAAAATCCAAATTTCATCATACAGAAATAGCCATCATTAACAACTGGCAATATTCCACCCATCTCTCCAGGCAGAAATACAGGCAGAGGGAAACATATGGAAAAACCAAATTTGGGATATTGTGTAACACTATTTAAACTTAAAAATAACTATACTTCAATTTAATTTTAAAGCCTCTAAAATAGTGAAATGAATAAAATTTGCAGATTTTAAATAGAAGAAATAATAGTTTCCAAAATGTTTTCTGTAGTTTAAAAAGTATGAAGTCAAAGGATATTGCAAAATTGGTGTCATTTGGCTTTTTAAACTTCATGTGTCAAATGTGGGAGTATTTATTAACTAAAACTAGGGAAATTATTATATTACCGTTTTTATACTATTATTTAACTTTATTATACTTTATTTAACACTTATGTCCTGTTTAGAATTGTTATTGACACAGCTGCTTTGTCTTACTTTATGTGCCAGTGAATTTAATCCTCACAACCAGCCTTTTCCCTGCGGATTCTCTATTTTTGAGATTTTCATTTGATTCACATCATGATTGAATTTCCTGAATAATAATTTCTGCCCTACTTTCCCGCCCCCACCCCAAAAGAATATCTGTGCGTCTTTTTTTATTTTCCTTTCTCTTAGAAGTCTGGGGATGTCACTCATTGCTTGTTATAACTGGCAGTGGTTAAGTTCAATCGTTTTTTTCCTTTTATATGTGTCTTGCTTTTTTTTTTAAGAGAGAAGGACAGTGAGAGAGAGACAGAGAGAATCAATTTTTATTGAGGTTTTCACAGGGCTCTCATTGCTCAGACACTTAGTTTGTGTACATGGGTGCTGAGGTTTGAACCCGAGTACTAGCGCTGTGACTGCGGAGCCACCGCTACAGCCCCAGTGTCTTGCTTTTTTGGCTTGAATATCTATATTATTTTTTCTTTATCTTTCAGAATTTAATAACCTCACAATCATACATACATTTTGCTCTAACATATGAAATTTCCTTTTGCCTTTTTTTGGTAGATTTTCATCTGTATATGTTTTATTTTGGGGAGAGGGTTACATTTGTTCTGCTCTCTTCTTCGTAAACATCAACTATACATATGCTGCCTCTCCTGGATTGTCTTCCATCTCTATCATCTTCTCTTAACGTTTATAGTTTTGTTATTTCCCACTTGATTTTGTCCTCTCTTGAGTTGGTCATCTCTTCTTAGTCTCTTTTTCTCCAGTCAGGACCGTACTGTATGTAGTGTTTCTGTTGTGTCTTTCAACCTGTTAATACTGTTTGCATAGTTCCTGTAGGACTGTATCCTTAAGTAATTTCTCTAGTGGGATGTGTTTTCCACGTGCACTCTTTCCTCATTTTTAAAGTATGTATTCCTTGACTTTTAAATTGATGATTAATATTTATCTTTACAGAGGGCTACCCAGGCAATAACAGGATTAAGTAGATTTGGAGGCCAGGTTGAAGCAGACATCTATTTGTTAGTTATAGTGCTTGGGTGGGGGGGGACCACCTCCACTTGCCTCGGATTCTAGGTGCAGCTGTCACTCATTCGGTGTTCCCTGTGACACAGACTCACCATGCTGATATCTGACTCTTACCGCCTCCCCATTTCACCCCCATTATTACCCAACTTTCCATCTGTTGCTTTTCTCTTTGGTAGATTGAGAATTCCTACTCAAGAAGTTTCTCCTGACTCTACCCCCTGTCACTGTGCAGTCAAACCGAACTGCTATAGGGCTATTTCCTGATTGTCTTGTGACCTAAATCATATACAAATCGCACAGTTACAAACATGGATCTTGCAGTTTTATTTGGGTTGGCCTGTTCTGTGGACCTGCCCAATATTTCAACAAAGAAATGATTATCAGATTCTCTAATGCCTAAGAAACAAAACTTTACACACAAAAATATGGGTTTCCACCTTCTCTAAAAATAATCTGCTGATACTGGGACCAAATGACTGTACAAGTATATAGTCATCTAGAAGTAGGATGCCCTCCTCCAAAATGCTGCAATCCCCACATGCTCTAATTCCCTTTGACATAGCTCATGTCAGCCTCTTACATTATATGCTTGGCACCTGCTGGATTTGAGTGGGTAACCATGTCTTAATCAAAGGGTCCTTGAATAAACCGTTTTAGTATAGGTTGGGATATAAACCTTTTTGGGTGATGATTTGTGAAATATGGCAGTACCAGATATCATGAAAAGAAGATGTAGTCTCTGCTCCTATAAAATACACAGCCTAGTGATGGTAGTGGGAAGAAAACACATCAACAGATAGGAATGATAGCAATTGTGTCTTGTGCCATGTGCCTCTTGTAGTACATGAGCAGCAACAAGACAGCTTCTGACAGGCAAGTTATGAGAAATACAATTAGTCCTAGAGCATGCTTTAGGAAGGAAAGCATGATCCCATTTTGGGGTCATCAGGGTGGTATTTCACATTGTTTTTTTTAAAAAGATTTTCAGGTTTTTAATTAGTAGATACAGATGCAAAGGGGGTCTCCAGAGGAGGCAAGGCCGTAAGCAAACTAGGGTACAGAGAGTGACAAAAAAGAAGAGATACTGAGCACTGTGATCATGACACCAGGGGAGCTAAATCTCTCTCTCTCTCTCTCTCTCTCTCTCTCTGAGAATTGAATCCAGGGGTGTTCTACCACTGAGCCACATCCCCAGTCCTTTTTATTTTTTAGTCAATGTTATGATTTAAATACTAGGTGTCCCCCAAAAGCTCATGTGTGAGACAATGAAAGAAGGTTTAGAGGCCAAACGATTGGATTATGAGAGACTGAACCCAATCAGTGATAGGATTAACCCCGATAGGTATCAACTGAGTGGTAAATGAAGGGAGGTAGGGTGTGGCTAGAGGCAATGGGGCACTGGAGATGTGCCTTTGAGGTATATATTTTGTATCTGCCCAGTGGAATCTCTCTCTATGCTTTCTGATTGCCTGAGCAACTTTCCTCCACTACACTCTTCCACCATGATGTTCAGCATTACTTTGAGCCCGAAGGAATGGAGTTGGTCTTCTAAGGACTGAGACCTCTGAAACCATGAGCCCCAAAATAAATTTTTCCTCCTCTGTGTTGTTCTTTTCAGGTTTTTTAGTTGCAGCAGTGAAAAAGCTGACTAAAATAGTCAGGGACTGCATAAGATGCCCAAACTGGCCTTGAACTTGTGATCCTCCTGCCTCAGCCTCCTGAGAGGCTGGGATCACAGGCATGTGCCATTGTACCTGCTGAAGGCTTCATGTTTAGAAGTTGGCAAAGATACGGTTAAAAGGTAAGTTCAGGTAATGTCTATAATGCTAAGATCTGGATTGTACCCTTTGGTGAGAAGTGATTCCAAATTGCAGTGGAGGGAGTAACATGATCAAAGCAAGGTTTTCTCTGGATTAGAGATTACCCTTGAGCATGATGGATTAGATGGATTAAAAGGAAAGAATTACAAAGCATCTGAAATTCATAGACCATCCATTATACACAAAGCTTTAAGAATTAAAAAATGTATTTGGGTCCTTATGGGATCACCCCTCAATTACTTAAAAATTTTAAAAATGCAGACAAGATATGTTTTGGTGAGTGTATCAGTTTATTTGTTATATGATACTTGGTAACTCCTTTCTAACTAAAAAGACTATTTTACTTCAAGATTGATCTTCTTTTATTTGATTACTGATTTTTTGACTAACCCTGATCTATCTTTTTGGAATTTTTGTTATATATAAATGTGAGATCTTCTAGATCCCTTCCCCTGTGTGTCTCATCTCTTTAATACTTTATCATGTTTATCTATTATTCTCCTAGTCATGGGGAAACTTCTTGCACTGGTACTATAATTAACTTATCCATTTTTTTGGTATAGATTCTATTTGCTTCACACTGCATTTGGTGCATTTTAAGAGGCATCTTTCATTTAAAAATAATAAATAAAAGCTAATGTTAAAAATAAAATGACATTATAAGTAGTTTTAAAAAGAAGCTCTGTGAGGTTATCTCAGTCATTTTAATTCTCATTTTAAGACTAAGAAAACTGAGGCTCAAAGGTTTATGAAACTTGCCCAAATTTCTAAATCTAACATGTGAAAGCTTTTGGAGTATCTCTCATGACTGTCAGACTTCGTGGAAGATGGTTTGATCTCCTTCCTCCACATCATGAAGAGACCATAATAATTATTATGCTGATACCAAATGTGCCAGGATACTGCAGATGTAAAAATGCATAATTCATTCAGGGTGCAATCCTCACTCTTTCAACTTTCTGAACTTGGAGAGAGTTTGATGGCCTTGGAGAAGGCTCTCACTCTGTCTTAGACCTTGAACCATGAACCAGGACAGCAGGATTAAAGACTCTGAAAACAAATGTCATTGTTAAATTTTTTACGTCTTGCTTCTTCTTATCTCAATAGAGTCTTTCAAGCTCTCAAGGGAGAAGAGTAAAGGAGGGCAAGTCATGACAGAGTGATGAAAATCCTTGTGTTCTAAGTTGCTGAGGACACTTCAGTCACCTGCTCTACCTTGGGCTATCCACACAGGCAGGTGGCAGTAGAGAACAAAAACAGTGTTTTGGGTGTCTTCCTTCATCCCTGTTTGTGAGGGTGGGTGTGCACATGCCCAGGCTTCCCTGGCAGAGTTATTAGGATCAGCTAAAGTTTTCTTATCTCTCAGGGATTTTTTAAATTTCTCTAGCACCAGGCCAACTTTCCTAATCTTTTCCTAAAGTACTAACAACAACAAAAAGTCTGGAGATAGAAATATTGACTTCAGTGTCTTAGAAGTACTTTCAAACAGTTTCACAAGGAAAAAAAAAAAGAAAAAGGGCAAAGTTTTAAAAAGTTACCTCATAGGTATTGTGAATGGGCTTTAGAAATAGAACTTTGATTTCTCATAAATTTTATGTACCTAGGAAAAAGTATGGGGAAAGTCTCAGAGGGTATTCGGACTGGTAAACATGGCACTTGCCCAGAATTTCCCAGATTCTACTTGTGCATAGCCCATGCATCCCTTCAGAGGGCCCTGATCTTCCTGAGACTAACCTTGGTCACAAGTGTCCTCAGGACCCTTTCCCTATTCCTTTGTGTTTCATCTTACAGAAAAGAAAAAGACAGAGTTTCAAGGCACATGAGTTGGGGTTGAAGATTTCCTCTTTCTAGCTTCTTCTTCAGTGTTCCTGGGCTTGGCAGCATCTAGCTCTGCAATAGAACAGTTGGTACAGATTACTGCATCAACAATTGCTGAACATTTGTAAGTCACAATAATGATGATTAAAGCTCAGTGTTGATGACAGGTGATGGCTTCTGGTTTCTATTGTAGGAGACAGCAGCGTGACTAAATGCTGAAACAGCCTTACGGGTAATGGTTGGACATGAGGGCTGCATCTTCCAACTCCGTCTTCAGTTACCTAAACATGGATGCCACATCCCATCCCACGTTCTGTTAGCTAGAGGCAAATTGCTAGGGACAGCCCACACACAAGGGGAGGGGTCAACACAAGGGCACAGACACCAGGATGTGGAGTGTTGGGGGCCATGTCAGAAGCTGCCTATCTCGTAGGCCCAGAGTGACCTTTTAAAATCATAAGTCTGATCATCTCATACCCTCCTTAAAAACCTCCAGAGCTTTTTGTTGTACTTTAGAATGGAATTCAATTCCTTTTTATCTTTTTTCTTTCTTTCCTTTTGTTTCCTTTTGTACCAGGGATTGAATCCAGGGACTCTTTATCAACTGAGCCACATCCCCAGCCTTTTATATTTTTTATTTTAGAGAGAGCCTTGCTAAGTTACATAGGGCCCTGCTAATTTGCTGAGACTGACTTTGAGCTTGCGATCCTGCTGCCTCAGCCTCTGAAATTGCTCAGATTACAGGTATACAACCCTACACCTGGCTGAAATTCAATTTCTAGCTGCTTTGCAGAGACATACAAGTCCAGCCCTGCCTCTGTCTCTCACTTTTGCTCTTACTACATTTTCCTGGGCGGTCCTGTTCGTTGTATGCTCCCCTTATGCTCCTTTCTGGGGCCTGGCCTCAGGTGTTCCTCCTTCTGCATCACTCCCTCCCCACTCCCTGTCTGTGTGGAGGTGTCTGGTTCTTATGTAGATGAAGTGGTTCTTCTCCACTTCAAGGCCACCCCACTCAGAGAGGCCTCCCCACCACTCAGTTTAGCATAGATCTCCAGTCTCTATAACATCAACCTCTTCGGTTCTCTGCATTGCTCTTATCACTAATATTAATTTTGTGCATTATTCACTGATTTATTTATTATCTCTTTATTGCCTTCCTTCCCACAGTAGAATGGATTAACCAGTTCTACCTTCGGCTCATTCACTCTATATCTTCAGTAGTAACAACCTCTGTTTAACAGAATTACCAGAGACTTTCTAATTCACACTTTTAGCTATCAACTTTATAAAATAGCTAATAGTTATGTGATATTTGTAAGGAGGCAAATTTTGTTTCAAATAGTTTACACACATCAACTCATTTAGACATCAAAGCACTCACATTCTACGGATAAGTAAAGGAAAGCAAAGCACAGAAAGCCTAAGAAAGTTGCTTGTGATCACACAGGAGGAACGAAGGGAAGCTGGAATTTTCCCTCATGATCTAATGTCGTAGTCCTTGCTCTTAGTTAGAACATTCTTCTCCTGTTCATAGTGTGTAACCCTTCATCATTGCTCAGCACAGGCATGAATCTGGCTATCAGATTCATGCAGTCCCCATCAGACAGTATCACGCATTTTTTGTCCCCAGAAGTATGTTGAACTCATAGTTTTTAATTTGTTTATTATCTCCATTAATTGTATACCTACCTTTTTAGTGAGTGTGTTTCAACTAACCAGGACAGAGAGAGGACAAATGTTGAAATGTAAAGAAATGCATTTTCCAAAGTGCTCTTTGAAGCTACCATTTTACCTAGGGAACAGATTATGTCAAAATATCTCTCAGATCTGCTCTGGCCTACAGTTGTGGGGTGGCTTTCAGAAGTTTTTCTGGCAGGAAAAGAGCAATCGTTCACTGGGTTATTACCTAGAAATATCCCTTTGCTCCAAAGATGCTATTGACTCAGTGAAGCTTCCTGAGTTACACCATCAAACACCCGGTTACCTGCTGTGACAGTGCAGGGTGCTACTGCGCAACTGCTTCATTCTTAATGTGGAGCTATACGGACCAGGATGACTCCAATACCCCATCTTGTCCCTTGCAAACTTCTTTCCATACATATTTTTAAATTTAGCTGGTAATTTTCCAGCAAAGAAATTTCTCCTGCCCAGATGATGATGATCAAATGGCAGACAACAGGAGCACTTTCGGTTGCCAAGTCCTGAGATAGAATAAGCATCACTCAGCTTCCTATTTCTTCCTTTCTGAGAAAGAGCAGCAATGTCTCTAGAGGGAAGAAAACAGTGACCAAATAAAAGTGGTTGATTGAGAAATATCCAGGGTTCCTCGGGGAGGTCTGTCTCTGATATTGTCTCCGTGGGGAGCCAGCCTCTCCTGCTGGCTGTGCACACTGGACCTGCTGCTGCCATTTTCTTGGTACTTGTTGTCTCCGAGTGGGAAGAATGCTATTTTTTGTTTAAGCTGAACATTCACCTGAACAAATAGCAGATGTTGATGAATATTAATTTGTGCTTAGATTAATGCTTCAAAGTGTCAATTTAATTTCTGTTTTACTATTCACCCCTTGATTGTAATGAGCTACTTCAGGATGTAGGGAGCATACACCTGGCTTGGAGGCGGGCTGCAGGTCTCCAGGGAGTGGAGCAGGGTCCTTGGGCTTTTATCTCTCTGCAATGAGATAATTCCAGTGGGGTCCAGGTGAACCCTGAAAAAAGTCACTCAGCTATGCACTGTTCCGCTGGAGAGCTGGGAAGAGGGTGGGAGGAGGGGAGAATCGTTTGACCTAGCATGGAAGCTGGGCTCCAGATTACAAGTGGGACAAGCCTCTAGGTGACCCCTTGTGCAAACTCCTTTTAACCTGTTTCAGTCCATTACTCTTGTTGGCTTTTAGGTTTGGAATTCAATTCTGATTTGTATCCTTATGGGTCAACAAGGTGTGAGGAAGAGGACAGGTCTTTGCAGTCAGATATATTAAAGTTTAAATCCTAGCCATGGATTTTTTTCAGTTTAGGGACATTTCTTCACCTTTCTGAGTGTCAGTTTCCTCACTGGTAAAACAGAACCCTTGAGAAGACTAAGTGAAGTACTTCTACTCCATGCTTAGCAAGGAGTATAACATTTTCTTTCTGTACCTGTCTGTGTCTCCTCAGAGACAACAAGTACCAAGTACCACTCAGTGAATGAGGCTCCCTTCCCTCCTCCCTTCTGATGGAGAAGCCCATTCTCATATAATGTAAAAATTTAACTTCTTCTTCTCTGTTACGTTTATTTTGCTATGTCCAATTTTCCAATCTTCTGTCTACCTTAGTAACTTGATAAGTAAATATGATGCAAATGTTTCTATTTTGAGTTTTCTGCAAAAATAATGTGAATGCTATGCTTTTAAAAAAAAAAGAGAAAGGAATACTGATCGCACCGTATTCTGTATTCGTCTTGCATCATTGACCTGTGTTGCTGCTTTTCTGTCATTTGGATAGGCCAAAGGTTTCTGTGGTAGAAAATTGCTCCCTGTAGCCCCAGCCTCCGCCTTGTCTTGCCATTTTGCGACCTCTCTCTCTCCAGTGCTCCACATCTTTCCACAGGCTATCAGAACATTGCTAACAGCAATCAAGAGGACCCTGAGCAGTGCCGGTGTGTAGGATGGCAAAGCTTTGCTGTCCTGTGGTTGAAACTGTTGAGGGCAGGGTTCAGCACACCCTGTGGATTCCTACTTCCCTCTGTGTTGTTTCTATCTGTTGTATTAGTTTCCTAGGGCTGCCATAACAAAGTACCAAAAGCTGATTGGCGTAGGATAACTGAAGTGTATTACCTCCTAGTTTTGGATAACAAGAACTTCCAGAATGGAGCTGTGCACAGGGAAATGCTCCTTCCAAAGGCTTTGTGGAGAGAATCTTTGCCTTTTCTGTTTCTGGTGGTGTCCATCAATCCTTAGCATCTCTTGGCTTCTGGAAGCATAATTACAGTCTCTGCCTTTGTCTTCGCATGTTGTTCTCCTTATGTCTTCACAACATTTGCTCTCTGTTCTTGTCTGTGTCCAAATTTCCCCTTTGTACCAGGATACTATTCAGATTGGGTTAGAACCCATCTTAATGAATGACCTCATTTTAAATTGGTTAAGTTTACAAAGACCTGTTTTCAAAGAAGGTCATCTGTGAGGTTTGGAGCTTTAACCTCTATTTTTTCCAGTCCACAACAGATGCAAATTATATCTCATTTCTTTCCTAGTAAGGTTGCTGTTCAGTCCTTTTGATCTTTATCTGAATTTCAACTGAAAGCAGCAAAGCTCTTTGCAATCTGGCATTTATTCATTTATGTACTTTTTCATTCATAAAAATGTTTATTTAGCTCTTATAATATGCATGGCCTGGTAGTTTCATATCTTATTGAATTTTCAAAATGCTTAGAAAGATAGGTATCATTATTCCCATTTTAGAAAGAAACAAATGGAAGCCCAAATAAATTAAGAAACTTGCCCTATCACTTCACAGTGTAAGAGCCAAAGATTGTTTTTGAGCTCAGGGTTTCTTAGTTTGACTTTATACATCAGATCAAAACTGTATTGATCCAACAATGACCTTCTTTTTCCCCTTCAACTCTTTCATCTCTACCCTTAACCCTAAGAAAACCTATTTACCCTTTGTTTTAGTCAGTTTTTTTTTATCGCTGTGACTAAAAGACCTGACAAGAATAATTTTAGGAGGAAAAGTTTATTTTGGGTCTCATAGTTTCAGAAGTCTTAGTCCGCAGAAGGTCGACTCTATTCCTTGGGGCTTGAGATGAGGCCTAACACCATGGCAGAAGAGTATGACAGAGGGAAGTGGTTCAAGGCATGGCTCTAGGAAGCAGAGAGAGACTCCACTCCAGATACAAAATACATACCTCAAAGGCATGCCCCCAATGACTCACCTTCTCCAGCCACACCCTACCAGCCCACAGTTAATACTTAATCCCTGTATGATTTAGTTTAGGCTATTGTAACCAAATCATTTCATCTCAGCCTTCCTGGATTGTCTCACAAGAGCTTTTGGGGGACACCTTTCATCCAAACCATAGCACCCTTGATCTCTTTTTCTCAGCATGATCTGGTCACTCTGTCTCTCTCTTTGGCTATTTCAGTGACTTTGGCCCCTGCCCTCATTCTGAGACCAGCAATTTTGGCTCCTACAGCATGCTTTGTCCCCTGTACTTCTGTTCTGTTGCCCGTCTCCTGTCTCCTGTCTACCTCTTTGTTCTCGAATTCTTTAAACACTGCAGTGCCCTGACCCTGATGTCATTCACATACATCTAAAACTAGCAGGCAGTTTTCATCCTTTCTGTTTATACTTTCTGGACATCAACATAGCTCCTTACCAGTTCTGGACACTTCTCTGTTTTTTCAAAGCTGTGCTCATACAGCTTCTGATGTATTTTAACCAGCCTTAAAACACGCCTTGATACTTGGAAAACAGTCCTGCTCGCTACCTCTATATGTCCTCCAAAAGCAAAACTGATGTCTGGAAGATATTGCATGCTCCTTCCCTGGCACTTAAAGTTGCCATCTTCCTGGTGCTTTTTGAACAAACTTGAGTCTAGATGTCCAACTACTCTTCTTTTTTTTAATGAGAGAGGGACAGTGAAAGACAGAGAGAGAGAGAGGGAAAGGTAGAATCAATTTTATTGAGTTTTTCACATGGCCTTCATTGCTTGGACACTTGGTTGTGTACGTGGTGCTGGAGTTTGAATCCACATACTCATGCATGCCAGGCAAGCACTATAACCACTGAGCCACCGCTCCAGCCCTGTGACTGCTTTTCTAAGAAGCACAGTGCCCTGCCTGAGAGAACTACTTGAACTCATTTGAAAGATTAGGCTGATAATTTTGCGAGAAAGAATGGTTCGCCTATGAAGGTGAAAAAAATAGCCTGCATTGAAAATCTGTAGAAAGAGTTACTCCCCAACAAAATTAAAAACAACCCCCACCTTCAGGAAAGCATATTTTCTTCTGTGTGTATTATTCCTGCTCATGTTCTGACCTTCTTTCTTACTCTGTAAGTACAATTTATATACTGGAAAATGTCAATCTAATTCCCTTGTCCTGATGCCTTGCCCAGGCTCCAGATCTGTATTTTTAGCTACCTGCTCTCTACCTGGATGTGCTGCAGGCACCTCACACCTAACTGCCCAAATCCCTGCTGTCTTCATATTTTTCTAATCTGGTTTTTATTACTGATGTCAGTCGTGTCCTCCATCTCCCAGGTAATGTACTATTGTTCTAAGTCCACCCAATTAACCATTCTAGGTCAGAAATATTCACATTTTTTTGGGGTGGTGGTGGTGGTCCTTATCCTCAGCATTTCTCACTGAAAAATGGCTCTTTGAACTGATCTTTCTTTCCAACCTCTTTTCATTCCCATTCAAATACACTGCTTTAGAAAAATTAAACTTGACCACCTGGTTGACTTGTCTTGAAATTGCTGCTGTTTCCCTACCTGGGACAATCTCTACACTCCATATGTTGTCATTGTAGGCCTCAAGTCTGACTGATTCACCTCTCTTTCCTAAGCCCTGCCCCTGTCCATTCTTGTCACTCTCAAGCTTACCAAACTCCTGCCAAATGAGGTTTCTAATTGGGTCTTGGGAACAGCACACCCTTTTATGCGTTTGTATTTTTGCATATATTATTTCTTCTACATGGCATGCCCTTTCCTCCCTTCTTTACCTGAAAAGATTCCTACTCACCTTTGAGATATAGAACAATGCTAAATTCTTGGTAAAGCTAAGAGTAATTCCCTCACCTGTGCTGGTGACTGTTTTAGTCAGGTTTCTGTTAATCACAAATACTTGACATAGTCGACTTATAAAGAAAAAAGGTTTATTTACACTCACAGTTTTGGTGTTTCTAGTCCATGGTTGATAGGCCTTGTTGCTTTTGGACCTGTGGTTAGGTAATACATCATGGTGATGGTGCGTAGTGTAGTGAAACTACTCCCCTCATGGTGAGAGCTAGGGGCAAGAAAAAAGGGAGTGGGGAGCTAACCTCATTCTCCTCCAAGGGCATGCCCCCAATGACCTAACGACCTCCCACTAGACCCACCTTCCAACAGACCACTCTGTGGACCATATCTTCAACATGTGGTCCTTTGGGGGAGCATTCAAGACCCTAACTACAGTAGTGGTGCTCTTTGCTGTACTCTTATGGTGCTTTATTCATATTTGTATAGTGTGACTCTAATAATTTTCCCATTTGCCCTCACCTTTAGACTGTGACCTCCCCAACAGCCAGTATAGTATCTGAATTTAAGAGGAAAACTAGAAATATTTTTGAAAGATTGGACATTTATAACATCTCAACTAGCACCATCTCTTTACCTTCCTCACTTTCTTTTTTCCCTTCTTAAGGTAGCATACAAAAATCCACATGCACAAGCTACAAATGACCAAACACAGGAGCTGAGATTGAAAACAAGCTGGTAGAATATTATTCAGCCATAAAAAGAATGAAATCTTGTCACTTGCAGCCCATAAATTGAACTGGAGGTTCTTATATCAAGTAAAATAAGCAAGACACAGAAAGACAAAAACCATATAATCTCACTCTTATGTAGAAACTAAAAAGTTGATCTACTAGAAATAGAGAATAGAGTAGTGGTCACTAGAGACATGGAAGGGAAAGGAAGAAGTCAGGGGAAGAGAGAGAGAGAGAGGTTGGAATTGAGTAGCAAAATATAGTTAGAGGAGGAAGAATACGTTCTAATTTTCTACAACATGGTAGGGTGACTACATTTTATAAAATTTAATTACATGTTTTATAGGGAACTAGAAGAAAGGACTTCAAATTTTCTTAACACAAAAAATGATAAATGTTTGCGGTGATGGAAATGCTAATTACACCAATTTGATTTTTATATATTGTACACATATATTGGATTATCACATTGTATCTCATAAAAATGTATAATTATTATAATAAATAAAATTTTTAAAGGTGGCAGAATCAAGTCAGGGACAGTGTTAGCGTATCATCTGGATTGGCAACACAGGGGCCAGAGGATGGCCATAGAAGTTTTCCTCAGCATCTAAAACCAAGGTTAAAAAAAAGTCAGTTTATATAATTGTTAGTAACCACATAACAAATTAATTCATTGATCTAAGTCCTGAGACATGTGGGACCTCTTTCACAGAGAGAACAGCCCCCTCCAGTCTCTGATAGACAGCCAGCACAGGCAGTGTGATTCCTGACTGGGCTGTACGAATGGGGTATCGTACAGCCTAGTTGTCCAGTGTCTACATTAATAAATTGTTATTAATTACGAAATGAATATACAATATTTCCTCTTAGTCTTTGTCTGATAGAGAAAAGTAAAAGAGTGATAAGGGGAGGGTCCCTATCTTCAGACTAAAAACCCAGGCAGATTCATTCATTCATTCTTTTTTTTTTTAAAGAGAGAGGGATAGAGGCTGGAATGGTGGCTCAGCAGTTACAGTGATTGCCTGGTGTGCACGAGTACTCGAGTTCGAACCCCAGCACCATGTACACAGCGAAGCTTTGGAGTGATGAAAAAACGAAATAAAATTGATTTTCTCTCTCTCTCTCACTGTCTCTCTCTCTTTCTCTCTCTCTCTCTCTTTAAAAAGAGAAAGAGACAGTGAAAGAGAGAGAAAGAATCAATTTTTATTTAGTTTTTCCTGTGGCTTTCAATGCTCTGACATTTCACTGTGTACGTGGTTCTGGGGTTTGAACCCATGTCCTCATGCAGGCCATGCAAGCATCGTGACCACTGAGCCACTGCTCCAGCCCCTCATTCATAATTCTTAATTGAAAGTCTGTTTTATAGGAGGCTTCATTGGTGATCTCCCTCCCACCACCTATTGTGCAATCTCTCCTACACTTGTTCTGCTGAAAATGATCTTACCATGCATCAGCTCTTTCAAATCAAAGGCCAGAGGATGCATCTGCCTAAAATTGCTTTGCACAGGATTCAGCTCTCAGGCTGGAGGTTTTTCAGTGGCAGCTAATGGTTGTCATAGGGAGGAACAAAAAGGGCTCTTGGACATGCTTCTTTTTAAGCATCCAGGGAACATTTTCTGGCTCTGGAAAGATTGCTTTCACAGAGCAATTTTAGCCATTATCAACTGAGAATAAAACCTACTTTACGAAATTAAATTAGCCAGACTTCCCTCCCAGATTCATTTTTCCTCCTTTAGTGAGGTGAAACCCATCTCTATTGAGCAGGCCATGTAACCTCTCCTACCTTGTCGTTCAAATCATTTAGTAAAATAAAAAGGCTTTAAAAAAGGAGGCTGCAAATATAAACACGAGTGCAATTAAGATCTCAACTCCATTACATTAATATAACTGCTTTGCATGGAGTTCATTATGATGCGCATCAGGGTTTTAATGTTTTCTCTAGTTTAGTGCCATCCTTAGTTAGAAGGAAACATCGTGCTATAGGAAACAATTGCCTCTTGGGTTGGAAAATAGCTTGAATAGGATTCCATTGTGATTAATTAAACTCACACATGATAAAATAGAAAGAACCAAACAGTTGTTCTTCAAATTGACAGCATATTCAGTGAACAAAAAAAGATTTATAACACTAAATTTAAATTTTCCTGATATAATAGTATATTATGGAAATTACTCATCCTTTTTTCCCATCTTTGCTAGAAACATGGTGAGCCCTTTGCTTTTTTTTTTCTGTGCAAAAAATAGAGGTACAAACAAGAATAGGGGAAATAGAAGAAAAGAGGACTTAATGAGCAAGCACAGGCATGATAATATGGATAAAAGCCTTTATTTTCTCTCCATTACCCTCAAATTATTTCCCTCAAACATTTTATCAGACAATTCTTCTTCGCAGTCAGCTTTAAATGTGTGCCGCCTTCACGAGGAGGGGCTGTATATCTTTCTCTCTGGAAAACAGCTTTCCTTCCTGGAAGTCTTTCTCCAAATTGAAAGGCTGCTCCCCTCTCCTTTCAGTTCATCTGCTGGTCTAACCCATGCCTCTGCTCCCTCAAAGGGTCTGTCAGGAAAGAACCACTGTCAGCCTTTGGACCATGAAGCAAGCCACATTGGTTGCATCAGAAACCTATAACTAACGTGTCTGAAAAGAGAACAATGAGCTCTGCTTTGAAAAATGTTTCCACCCAGCTTTTTCTTCTCTCTGTATCTTGTCTTGTTGTTCTGTCTACCTACATATTCCTTTGTATCTGTTTTTCTGGGTGTCTGTCCACTTGTCCTCAGTCAGTTTATCCTTCTCCTCTCCCTGACCATCATCTCATCCTCCTTCTCTGCTAGCTCCCTGCCCCCTCCATCCTCCCCTCCTTTTAAATTCTGAGCCTCTGTGTTGCAATCAAGATCCTTGAAGCCAAATAAGGAGTGATGGAGCATGCCTCCGGAGAGTATCTTATATTAACTGGCAAGATTCAGGAACTGCTATTAATGAATAAAGGCAGTTCCCCGGGGTTGGCTGGTGCTACTAGGGCAGCACATTCAAACACGTTTTGTCGTTGAAAAATTCAGTTGGGCCTCCAGTGCTGATTTCTTGTCTGATGAAATGGTGCTTCCAAGACTGCAGCAGGATCAGTGTGACACTTAAAAAGTTGGCTCTCTTGGTGTTGCTTTTTGTCCAGGCTGTGTGATATAGCTTGCAGTGTGAGCTGCAAGAGCTGACCCAGCTAGTAAAATGGGTCTGAGAAGGATGGGGACATGATTTAAGCTTTCTTTACCTCCATGAAGCACCAAAGGTAAACCCCTATTTTGGTTTGTAAGGAAATGACTTCTTTCAGGGAAATGAAAACTTCTGATCAAGAATCTAATGGGCTAAGCAGCCATAATCATACCTGTTCGCTTAAAACGTGCAAACTTGAGAAACAGAATTATCAAATCATACTGCAGATCCGAAGTGATGAAACGCTACAGAAACTTTATTGATTTGGCAGCTTGGCTTTACCTTCCTGAGCTCTTGATGGATGCCTAGAACAAATGTATAACAAATACCTACGGTCCAAGTGCTGCCTCCTGATGTCTTTCTTTCTCCCTGTTTTACAGATTTTCTGAGAAAGTTGTAATAATTGACTTTTAAAATTATTCATGAAATGAGACCTAACCCCACATGTTAGCTTTATCCATCTAGCAAGAAAAGAGAAGAGGAGTTCAAAATACTTTTGAAGTCAAGCTACTAGGGAATTTAGTAAAACCTAAGAATTTACTCTTTTACTTGTTTATGGTTTCAGTTTTGGATGCCATGTGCAAAGTTATAAAATGAGAATTGCAAAACCTAATTCAGTTCAGTGTAAAATATATTAGCTATTATATACCAGGTATTATAGAAGGGTTAGGATCCTGGGATGAATAAGGGCATGGTTCTTGCTCTCAAAGAACTTATATCTTCCAGGGACCTCATAAGGATTTTACGGAGAAAATGCTGAATTTTACTTCTCTTCCTGGCTAATAACAAACATCCCAGGTCTCATCTTCACCTTGCTGGAAGGACTTTCTAAATGGTGAGTAAGCACCACAGGAATCCTGTCTTAGTTTAGATTGTTTGGTTTCTTTCTACACATTTGGATTCTCCTAGGTAGAGTAGCAACATCTTTGTACTCTCGAATCTTTTGCATGCATTTTTACATATGTGACCAAGGGATGTATATTGAATGAACGAATGAATGAGGGCCTGAATTGTCTTTTAATGGCTTTGATCAACGTGTCTTTTACTTTGAACTGTATGAGATCTTCTAAGAAAGGAGGCCAATTCGTTCTCATCTTTGTGTCCCTAAATGATATATGTTCACAAAAAAATTCTTGGAGTTATAAAAAATTTTATTCCTTTCTTTTGGTAGAAGGAGTGTATAGTTGGCCCTCTGTATCTGTGTGTTTCACAGTTGTGGATTCAACCAACTTCAGATTGAAGATATTTGGAAAATTGCCTCTGTACTGAATGCATTCATACTTTTTTTCTTATCATTATTCCCTAAACAATACAGTACAGCAACTATTTACAGAACACTTACATTGTATCAGGTATTATAAGTAATCTAGAGATGACTTAAAGTATATGGAAGGATGAGCACAGGTTACAAATAAATACTAGGTCATTTTATATTGGAGAGTTGAGAATCTTTGAATTTTGGTACCCTCCACCCCCAGACATTCTGCTCAAAAGAAATGACAGTTTTAAGGACAGAGGCAGCAAGAACCAAGGACTTGGAAGAGTAGTTAGCAGGGCTAGCTTTATATACCTGGGTTTGTCACACCTTGTCATTTTTCAGGTCTGTCTTTAGACTTTGAGAAGCCTTCCTTGGTGCCCAAGGCTTGGTTCTGTGTCCTTCCCTAGTAGCATACTGTGCCAACTTTTTTTTTTTGCCAGTGCCGAGCATATCGCAGGGCCCATGTCTGTGAGACCAGAGTAGCACTGGGTGCAGAGGCTGTTTTTTCCCCTGTGTATACCTGGTGCCTCTCACAGAGACATTATAGGCATTTGGTTAGGATTTGCAGAATGTGCAGAGTAGGTCACCCCTTTACATCATGGGCAGTCCACTCTAGAAAAAGCTTGTCACCTCTAAATGTATCCCTGATAACTTATGCCCAGAATGTGCCTAGGGATTATTGACTTTGGACTTAAATTTTGCTCCATTATTCATATGCAAACTCTGTGAATGAACGCTATACCTTCTTGTGGATTTATCCTATCTTGTCACAAATGCAAGTCTTCAGTAAGTGTCATTTCCCTTTTGATTAAATGAAAAGTATCCTGGATAAGTGACAATTTACATTGCTCAACTAGAATTAGACAACAATTAATCTGGAGAAATTTGTGGTGAAGTTTGTTGTACCAGGAGAGAACACAGAGGGAATTAAATGAGTTAATGTGTGACAAGCACATAATCAAAACATAGATTCTTGTTAAATGAAGAGATAAAATATTACTGCTGTAATTATTATTATTAAACCCAAAGACATTATATAGACTGGAACACTACTTCCTAAGACGGTGAGATTCTAATATTTTACATTTTTGAAGTCCCCAAAATAAAATATGGACGTATACTTGGCTTGAGGTTTATTCTATTTAACACCTTTCAATAGGGCAACATCTGGATGCTATCATGGCTTGGCAAGACAAGATGCCAAGATTACAAATTCTGGAAATGCTGTGCATTAGGCACTCTTGTCTTCGCCTGTAATTGCTTTAAAGATATAAAAGAGCCTGATTGTAATAACTCTCCTAGTATAACTATTCTTCATTTCTATTCCACAAGAGAAGATAGCAGGAAGTGGTATCACTCTAAGGGTATAAGTGAGGAGACAGGGAGCTAATCCTTAAATATATGTGCCCTGCATTTCAAGTAAGTACCAAACAACAATGTGAAAGGATTACCAGTAATCTTATATATATCCCTTAACCTATTAACTGGAATAATTGTTGCACTAAGATAAGAACCCCCGAAGTATTCCAGGCTAGGTGGCCCCAGGTCAGAAAGCATTTATTATTTATTTCTTAAAGTCCTGTTCTCTAGAGATAGGGATGGAAATTTGGCAGACCAGGTCTCCCCTTGTCAAGCAAGTGAAATGGTTGTTTCATTTTAAATCTGGATCCCTTGCCCTGACAGATAAATCTGAAGAGTGCTGTTAAGAATGTGATGAATTGAGCTCCTGGGGATGTCTGCTGGAAAAGGAGCCTTATATGGCAGCCAGGAACTACATGCATTGCCACAATTTCAGAGTGAAACAGGTAGAACTGACCATTCTGAGAAGAGTTAAGCAAGGAAGAAAGTTTGTCTCAAGCATAATTTGAATTCTTTCAGTGCACTTGATCTCATTTTAGGGAATATATTGACGGCCTTTGTTCTGATCTGGAATGATGAAAATAACTGAGTAGTACTATTGTGGCTGGGTTTGTTTTACCCCTGGGTACCATGAAGCTTTCTAAGGAGTTGGAGGTGAGCTGGCAAATGAGAGTAGGGCTTGTCTGAGTCACCCTTGGAATCATGTGGCCAAATATCAAGTCTGCCAAGCAGAAAGAAAAGAACTGCTATCCTTATTTGGGTCATTTGATCCATTAGGATAGTCAAACAGTGGGACTTTAGTTCCCAGCTAGACTTTTATTTTGTATTTTAAAATTTTTAGACTTATTGCTATATATGATTAAGAGTCATACAGATTTTTAGCAGAAGTTGGTAGAATTTGATTTACATTTAGAAAGAATAAAGGTGATGAAGCATCAAGATTTAGTCAGGAGACAAACCACAATAGTAATTTCAACAGGGGAAATTTAATGCAGCATAACAATTATGAACTAATTGAAGGATATTACCTATAACAAGTGTGAAGGAAATTTTCACGAAAACAGGAATATGATGTAGGGAGCAGTCTCTACTCACATGGTTGAAAGAGAGTATACAAAGGAATAATCTTGGAAGCAGTCCCTCCTCCCAATTCAAGGTGGTGATTTCTCCAGTGTGGTCCAGTGCACTGAGGCAGGGGAGATTGGTCTGTGGAGCAGCAAGCCACCTAGGAGGCAAATGAAACACCTTGGGGCGTTTGTGTCACTAGGTCCCTTGTGTTCCACTGGTAAGGAAATTGTTGAATTTTGCGGAAGCTACCAAGCACTTTGTAGGAGTATATTAGGAATCTGGAAGCAAAGAAGGTTCTTAGTGCATTTTCCCTTTACCGCTGTCTACCAAAGGTCTAACATTCTCATGAAAGATGTTTATTGGGGTTCAGCTCCAGTATCACCAAGCAGGGCAGAGAAGGGTGTATCTGGGGCTTAGAGAAATTAAATTGGTTACTGGTATTGGTGGTGAAATAAAGATTAGAGTGGGGAGGAGCAAGTTAAACAAGTTCGAAGGGAGTGGAGCATCAGGTAAGGGAGGAGGGATGCACTGACCATGGTCCTGAAACGAGACTGAGACCTGGCATGAGGAGGGTGGAATTAGAGGGGTATCTAACAGATAGACTAGATAAGCCTCCATGGCTAAGAATTGTGCGGAGGAAAAGACAGGGATTTATGCTAGGCTTGGTATCCTTCACAACTAAAATAACAAGGTTGGGTTTCAGAGGAAGATAATACATTCTGTTTTGGAAAATTACATCACTATCTGTGAAATGTCCTGACTAGATTCAAAATTTCCTGGAAAAAAAAAATCCCAACACATTCAAATGTGTAGTAGAGCCATGGACTTGTACAATTTCTAAAAAGATCAAATGTAAAGAAACAAAGAACAAATATCTACCTTAAGAAACAAAAATGTCTTTCAGAACACAAAATTTCTTTACATTCATAAACTTATTAAAGTCAATTAAATGCTCTTGGTTAAACAGAATTAACATAATTAAAATGGCCATTCTGCCAAAAGCACTGTACAGATTCAATGCAATCCCCATCAATATTCCAATGTCATTCTTAGTAGATATAGAAAAAGCAATTCTGAAATTCATTTGGAAAAATAAGAAACCCAGAATAGCCAAACATTACTAAGCAAGAAAGATGAAATAGGTGGTTTTGCAATACCAGATCTGAAACTATACTATTGGGCTGTAGTATTAAAAACAGCATGGTGTTGGGATCAAAATAGGAATGAAGACCAATGGAATAGAATAGAAGACTCTGAGACAAAGCTCCAAATCTTTAAACACCTGATCTTTGACAAAAGAGATCAAAATATAACATGGAGGAGAGATAGCCTATTCAATAAATGGTGCTGGACAAATTGGACAGCTACTTGCAGAAAATTGAAATTAGATCCTTATCTCTCACCATGCACAAAAATCAATCCTAAATGGATGAAGGAATTAGGAATTAAGCCAGCTACCATACATCTGTTAGAAGAAAAATTAGGACAACACTCCAGCATATGGGAATTGGTAATGACTTCCTAAACAAGGATCCTAAAGTGAAAGAATTACAGTCTAAAATCAATGAGTGGGATATCATTAAACTAAAAAGTTTATGTGCAGCCAAGGAAACAGTCAAAATAGTCAAGAGATAACCTACAGAATGGGAGAGAATCATGGCCTGTGATCCCTCTGACAGGGAACTAATATCCAAAATTTATATAGAACTCAAAAAACTCAATAACAAAAACACAAACAATCCAATCAATAAGTGGGCCAGAGAGCTTAACAGAAACTTCTCAACAGAGGACATTGAACAAGCCAATGACTACATGAGAAAGTGTTCTAAATCACTAGCAATCAGAGAAATGCAAATCAAAACCATCTGAAGATTTCACCTCACTCTAGTCAGACTGGCAAAGATGAAGAATATGAATAATAACAAATGCTGGAGGGGTTGTGGGGAGATAGGAACACTAGCACACTGTTGGTGGAATTGCAGACTGGCCCAGCTATTCTGGAAAGCAATGTGGAGACTTCCCCCAAAATTAGGGTTGGATCCACCACATGACCCAGCTATCCCTCTTCTGGGTATTTTCCCAGAGGAATTAGAATCAGCACATTACAGTGACACAGCAAAATCCCATGTTCATAGCAGCTCAATTTATAATAGCTAAATTATGGAACCAAATCAGATGCCCCTCACTGGATGAATGGATCCAAAATCTCTGGTATACATACACAATGGAGTTCCACTCAGCTATTAGAAACAATGATATTTCATCTATTGAAGGTAAATGGATGGCATTGGAATAAATCATACTGAGCAAAGTTAATCAAACACAGAGAGTCAAGGGCAGAATGGTATCCCTCATTTGTGGAGGCTGGACGTAAACCCAGGCTCAGGAGTAAAGTAGACAAACTCATGTTTTAGATCCATAGAACAAAAATGCAAGATGTTAATATTTAGGAGATATAGTTGCAATATACTTCATAAGATATTTGAACAAGCTATGCTGCATGCCTTACAAAAATGTAAATGTTTAATCCCATTGTTAAATATTTTGAAAAATAACAAGGAATGATAGGAAGGGAGGAGAAGGGGAAATGTTGGAACTGAGATAAAGCAAGGTACATTCCAAGCAGTTATAAATGTCACTGTATACACTATAGCCATATATATAAAAAATGTTCTTCATAGGTATAAGAATTATGTCACTGTATTTGGGTTTTTAGGAACAATATAGGACTCAGAAGAAAGGCAATGGATCAGGGGATGGGAGGAGGGAGGTAGAAGGATGGGGGGCGGATATTGAACAAATTGTATTCCTGAATTGTGTGCATTTAGGAATATGTGACAACTAATCCCAACATTATGTAAAACTATACTGTACTAATAAAAATAAATTTTAAAAAGTCAATTAAATAATGAAGCTATATAACTTTTCCTTTAAAATATCTGAAGTCTTAATTTAGGATAAAGGTTAGCATTAAAGTTTAGTGTATACTGTGTGTTTCTGTGTTTTTTTGTCTTTATTGCTTTGCACAGAAAGAAACTTTATATATATGCAACTCCCAAATGAATGAAATTTCTACAATAAGATCACTAGGAAATGTAATATTTTGCACATTGTACCATTTTACTTAAGGCCGATTGGACATATAGAAATACAAAATAAGGTGATGGAGTTAATGGTTTGAGAAGACAATAAAGACAAAACAAATATAATTTCCTACTAGTACTCATTTCTTGTGCCACATATTAGAGCATTTAGTGGTATTTTGTGTCTAGTCACTTTGTACTAAATCCCTAGAGGGCAGGACGGATACCAAGTGTTATTTATTCTTTGCAGTTTAACATCTGTTTATCAATAAAGACCTCATTTTAATTTTTCCATAAATGCTTATTAGCATCACTCAGAAACAGCAAATCCCAAATGACCCTTGGAACTTACATGAAAAACATACAGCTACTGTTCTTGAGGAGTTCAAGACTTAAATGAAGAAAAATATAGAGAGCACATTTTAATAAAATATGTTGGGATGCTTAAAGTTATTGTCCATTCTTCACTCAGATCCTTCAGTTTTGAGGGAATTTTTGAATAAAGGATCTAGGAAGTACCATCCATTTTCCCCCAAAGTTTGTGGGCTTTCTGGGTATCCATCACTGTGCAGGCTATTCAGAACTAGTAGATTGGTAGGGAAAAAAATCAAATGAATGTTCATATATTAAATGGAATTTACTGGAGGAAATGTCAGAACAGTCTAAAGCTTTATAAACTTGACAAGAACATTGGGAAGAATAACAAGCTAATCTTTCACAAAATGCTTTGAAGATAAAAAGTGCCAACATAAGTGCTAATTATTATTATTAGCCCCATGACCTTTTTCATTTTCCCTTTATTGTTAGATCTACCATAAAACTTTTTAACTTTAAGGGAAATTATTGTTCTTTAGATGAGCATTTTCTAAAGCAAAATGTTAATATATGCATGCATGAAAAAAATAACTTCTTTCATGCTCTTTTTATCCCCCCTGGAGGGCTGAGATTGAGTCATTTATCTCTGATACCTAGCAAAGCAGTGCACACTTTGCCACTTTATAAGGGTGTCAGCTAAGTTTGGATTGCCTTTTTTTGGAGAAACGAAATGTATATTTAGAATCCTAGCTGGGATTAAAAACTAGTAAGATTAAAAAAATAAGAACTGGGTAAATAAAGAGAGTAGCACTTCAAAGTGGTCACCAGGGAGACTGTAGAATCTACTCTACCAGAGATGCTGACATTACCCCAAATATTATGGCTCTCTTCATTTGGAAATGCTTTCAGAAGCACTTGTCCAAACCATATGAAGAGCTGGTTTCATTACTCCACGTTACAACTTACACGTAGAAAAGAGCACAAGAGACTGAAAGCAGGAAATAGGCCCAACGAGAGCTCTCTGTGTTGGTGTGTGTAACACTCAGAGAGTCAATGAGTTAGAAGCCTGTTACTGTAATATGAAGCAAATCATCCTAATGTTACCCAGACCAAATAAACTTGAGAAACATTGAAATGTTTGAGTATTTTCAAACTTAGAATATCTGTTATGGTGTATTGCATGGGGGAAATTGAACTCATGATTAAAACACATTCACTGAAGAAGGAAAGAAAGCAAATGGGAAGAATAACAACACAGCCAGCCAGAAAGACAGCCAGACTCTCATTCCCTCTCTCTCTCTCTACCTACCTACCATTCTCTTCTTTTTCTGATAGCCTAATCAAATGTTCAGGAAAAAAAAAAAAAACCTCTACTCTGCCTCCAATTGGTTATTTTCTCCTCCTTTCTTCTACCACAGGCAATAATAACCAGGAATTTTTGCTTCCTTTCCACTTTTTTTTTTCTAATCAACCTGATTTGTTGCCAGTAAAAAGAAGGAAGGAAAACTAGATAATGAGCAGATGAAACATAGAATTGGATAATTAGGGCCAGTCTCTTATTTCTCTGGTTCATCTATGTAAGTCTTGTATTGGCTTGTTAAAGCTTCTGCAACCACATACCACAAATTGGACAGCTTAACCAACAAAAATGCATTATTTTATAGTTCTGGAGGCTAGGAGTCTAAGATCAAGGTGTCTGTAGAATAGTGTTTTGCTGAGAGATAGGAGGTAGACTGTTCCATGCCGCTTTCCCAGTTTCTGGTGGTTTGCTGGCAATCTGTGGAGTTCCATTACTTTGATGTTCAAGTGGTGATCTCTTTATGTGCTTGTCTGTCTCCAAACTTACCTTTTTATTAGAATACCAGTCGACTGGACTAAGACTCACTCTAATAATCTCATTTTAACATTTGAATATCTCTGTAAGATCCTATCTCTAGATAATGTTACATTCTGAGGTCTTGTGGATTAGAGAGTCAACATAAAAATTTAGGGGACACAATTCAAGCTACACTTCCTAGAGAGGAAGAGTACTGAGAAATGACAATAGAGCAACAGAAAGCCTAACAGCTTGGTATTTTGCACTCTGGCACATGTGAACAGGAAGTCATTCCTCTCAATTTCAAAGGTTGTCACATTAATACGAGTCTCGGTAAAGAAATCTTTATCACATCCACCTCAGGTAGAATTCTATAGTACTTTATTTGTATCTATATTATGACATTCACAATTTTCTACCTTGGATTATAGTTCTTTCTATGCATAATTTATGTCTCTTATCAATCTATAAACTGCTTGAAAGTAGTAACCAATCCATCTTTGTTTTTATCCTTTGATAAAACAAAGCACAGTACCTTGTATATAATAGCTATCCAGTAATTTCCTTTGAATCTTTGAATGCCCGTCCAGACTTGGCAGTCACAAAGTTCAAAAAGTATACAAATTCATTGCTAGTGATCATGCCAGTCAGTCTACAGGATCAAATGGCTTCAAACTCTCGGTGATTTAATACAATAAGGTTTATTTCTTGCTCAAATTCTTCTGCAGATTCTGGCAGTTCCCCAAGGTGGTTATCCTTCTCATGGAGGTGACCCTATCTCAGCATAAGCATCAGGGTTTTGCAAGACAGGGGAAGAGATGAAGAAGCCTGTATTGAATCTTTTTTTTTTTTTTAAAGAGAGAGTGACAGTGAGAGCGCGCGTGAGAGAGACAATCAATTTTTACTTAGTTTATCGTGTGACTTTTGTTGCTCTGACACTTACTTGCATACATGGTGCTGGGGTTTGAACCCATGTACTCGCTCATGCCAGGCAAGTGAAGTTACCAGTAACTGCCAGGCCACCGCTCCAGCCCCTGTATTGAATCTTAATGTTTGAACTGAAAAGTGATATGGGTCACTCTGCTTCCAGCTGGTTGACCAGAATGGCTTACAAAGATTCTAGTCAACTGTATTGGGGGGTGAGAAATGTTGCTTCCATGTGTCAAGAAGAGAGGAAGACTAGAAATGGGGCTGAACTCTCATAATGTCTATCTTAGACACTTTTCCCCACTACAAATGTGTCTTACATCAGCATTATAGTTAATGCAGTATTTACTGAGTCCTTACTGTGTGCCATGCAGTCCTCTAGCTACTGGGATACAGTGAAAAAGATAGACTAGAGGCTACATTTCAGTTCAGGGCAAGAACAACACAGGAGTGACCAAATAGATAGATATTTATATACAGGAGTAAATATCATAAAAATAGAACAGGAAAATGTGACAGAGAATAATTTTCCTGTGATCTTGGTGTCAATGTTTTTAGAGTCTCAGTCTTCTATTAGAAAGAGCTTATTTTTTGCTTTCTCATAGAATTCAACATAATGTCATCATTCTTATATTAACTGAAACCCAATTGAACAGAACTTTAAATAACTGGAATTGAGAATTTTCCAACACAGACTAATAGGTTTTAAAGTCAAGTCATGAGAAAATTAAATCACAGAAGATGTAAAAAAGAGAAAAAATTAAAAAAATGGGAATATATACACTGTTTCTGTTATCTTTTACCGTATAACAAATCATCTCAAAATGAAGCATTTTAAGACAACAATTGTATCTTTGCTCATGATTTTGTGATTTGGGAAACTCAGCGAGGAGAATTCATCTGGACTCCATGCCTGTGGGGCTGGAATGGCTAAGGTGTCATTTTCATTCACTTGACTGTTGACTCAGCTGGGTAACTATTCTTGCTGAGGCTATCTGAGCATTTCTATCTGCAAGTGGCTAGCTTGGGTCTCCTCACAGGAAGACAACTGGGTTTCAGGATGGAGTATTCCAAAAGGAGAAGCCCTAACGTGCAGAGGCTTAGGAAACTTTTGCTTGCATCACACTTGCTAATGACCCATGGACTAAGCCAGTCACCTAGTCAAGCCCAGAGTAAATTTGAGGCAGACATACACAAGGACATGAGTGGTGGCATGATTCATTGGGAGCTACCAAAATGCCTGTTTATTACTGTCTTCCCTGTGGCTTCTAATAATTCCCATCTCTCCTAGAGACCTCCAAACTTTTATTCCATGATAGCATAAGCCTCATGATTGAAGTTTAGGATCTTGTCATCTCAACCAGGCTGAGGAGAGGATGAGGCTCCTTAGGTGTGGTATCTTTCAACCTAAATATCCATGATCTGAAGAGATAAGTCTTTTTCCCTCTTTTGTCATCACCCCCAGCATATAATGGTGGAGCGAAGACTGAAAAACCATGATAAAATCTCTCACTCAAAAGGAAGAAATAATAGAAATGCAGCAGTCACTAGTTCTACACAAACCTAAAATCTAGTTCGGCACATATTTCCAGTTCCTTGATAAGGGCCTAGTTTTGTTATGTACAAATGGTTCTCCATGGTTCATGATCACAACTGAGTCACTTTCGAAATTTTGACCTGCTCATAGTAGGTTGAGAGCACAGGGGTTTTGTTTCACTTTGAAATATCTCTGTCTCATTTGTCTAATCTGGCAATGCTTGTGCTAATACAATTTTCTTTAAAACTCTGTGGATTTCTTATAAGTCTTATTAGGCATCCAAAGTTTTTTTTTTTTTTTTTGTTTTTTTTTTAAAGAGAGAAGGACAGTGAGAGAGAGAGAGAATTAATTTTATTTAGTTTTTCATTTGGCTTTTGCTGCTCTGACACTTCATTGTGTATGTGGTGCTGTTCGAACCTGCATCCCTGTGCAGGTAAGGCATGTGCTATATCTGCTTAGGCTCTGCTCTAGCCCCCTCAAAGTTCTTTAAGACTGATTCTTTTCTAAATTTGCTTGCAAGCTAGGGTGCTGTGAGCAATGCCCTTGATATCCTAGAAGTCCCTCCCCCACTCCCCGCTTTTTTTTTTTTTTTAGTTAAGATAGTCTATGAGGAAAGTCCCAGGGAAGCCCCTTGGTTTTTCCAAGAGATTATAAGGCAGTGCCTTAATTATTTTTCATTTAAAAATTTTATTTTTAATTTGTTTTTATTAGAGCCTTATAGCTATATCCTTAATTTGATCTTTACTTCAAGGCCTTGTAGTGCCCTGGATTTGATGTTGTCCCACAGGTAATTTCTTATTTTGGGAATATTTGCCAATAAAACAATAGGGATGAAAACTAATTTTATTTTTGACCCCAATGCTTTGCATTTTCTTTAATTATGCTGGAAAATGAAAGAGTTAATTTTGTAACTCCTCTTATTCTCAGAACTTACCAGAACTTTAGTTGCCTGGTGCTACCTTTGTTTTGCATGGGTGTCTCCATAGCTAGATCCACAAGTTAATTACGTATCTTTTCTAGTTTTCCTGTTACTGAAGGTAATGTTTTTGTTAATTAATCTGCCCCTCCACATAACCTGGATTTTCATTTCTTCAGCTTCCAGAAGCAGTTTCCTTATTACCCTTCTTACTACCACTAAGTCTTTTTGAGGTTCAGCAGGTTGTGGCCCACTACATGATTCTAAATCCCATGTTTTAGTTTTTTTTTAGTACTCCTCTTTTGGGTATCAATTCCTAATTGTGAAATTACCTCAAAGGACTCTTTTACTAATTATTCTGCCATACATAACTTTTTCCAGTTTCTCGTTTCCATTAACCCTTCCATTCTCCACTAATACTGAAACGCAAATGAAAAATCTCTTCCAAGTTATATCTTTAGATATATCTTCTGGATCAATGTTTGCAGTAATCTATATTCATAATTACAGTTATTAAATTTTTTAACTGCTAAAGTTTCAGTAGTCATAGATTTAAAAAGATTGTAATCAATATTTTCCTTCCTTCCTTCCTTCCCTTCTTTCTGCCATCCACATTTACTGAGTACTTTCTATTATTTGGACATATAATATTTAACATCAAGTTACAGAAATAAATACAAAATTCCTATCTTGCATGAAGCTTACTTTCTAGTGAAAAACTCATTCCTCATTTATTTTAAAAAATCAAATGAACCAAAAATAATCTATTTTGATTATTTGATAACCCAATAAAAATGTTAAAGTAAATAAAACTTATTTTTGTTTCACATCACTTCATCTATTGGTAAACTTCTCCCACTTTTGGAAGTCCTATCCCTGGAATCCCCTGTCCTTAAAGTTTTACTAGGAAGCCTTTGTCTTCTGTTTGGTTTTCCCCAGAAAGATCCTCAGGATCTACCTAGTTTTCATGATACACACATACGAAAAAAAATTCTTCTTTTTTCAATTTCCCAATGTCTTGTTTTTTACTTTCTCCAAATTTATTTTCAGTAATGTGATATTAGATAAACATTGCTTTCTCTGATAAAATGGTAACATTTAGGTAAGAGATTTTCTGGAAATGTAGTGTTCAACTCAAAGGTTGTCCAAAATTATGTCTGAATTTGTGATGAAGATATGTAGGGGTAGGTTGGCCTTTCAGACTTTCTTAAGTTGCCATGGCAACTCTGTGTGGCTTCTGTACCTCTTGAGATTCTCCATGTGACCAGGCTCTTGTGCTGGAGAAGGCATACTCTCATGTATGGAAAGAATCAGTGGCTGTGCAATTAGATTTATCCAATTGCTTTTTTAGGTGAGAGAGGTTTGCAATGCATGCCTGGCTTTAGACCTTAAGAAAACACCTTATGACCCCTCAAGGAGCTAAGGAAACCTAATTAGCCAAATGGTAGAACCTATGCTCCATGATTGCCAGAACTTTGCAAGTGTTAAGTAACTGTGACCAGCTTTTACAGTGACTTGAACTAAATTTATGTTATCTTTTCTGAATATTTGAAATATGAGATTTCTGACGTTACCCATTTTTTCCTTAATACAATTTTCTTTTGTGATCATTTACGCCACAGTTTGCAACAGCTGGCCTGGACATTAGGAGAGATGTCAAGACAGCAAGAGTGGTCCACTGGCAGGGTTTCAGCTCTTTACCCACATTGTGGGTTTTCTCTGTGATGATTAAGCTGAGCTATCAGAAGCCAAGAAAGGCTGCTGGGCTGGGGGAGACCATCCAGAGTCTCACTCCCAGAAAGGAGATAGACAGCGGGAACTGCTACAGTCCTTGCTACCTGTGGGACCTGACAAGTTGGGAAACTGCTACATTTCTATAAACATGAAATATTGTCAAGTGAAGAGAATATCCTCAAATGATAGTTTCTTAACATACAAAATGCAGATAGTAGCATCTGCCCGAGACTTCACAGTTGTATGCACAGTCCTGGCTACTTTGGGGATGGAGGTGTTCATGCATTTCTAAGAGTTCCTGCAAATTAATGCAAAAAATATATATTCCTGTAAGGAGGGGCAGGATTCAGCATAAGCTTCTCTTGGTGGTCAAACCAACTTGTTTTTTTTCCATTGCTTCTTTGAGAGCAAGTTGAAATCCAGAGACAGTGAGGGACATTGTTGTAGTTTTGCTGCTACCTAGAAGAATTTTCTTTTTCTTTCTTTTTATAGTTCTAAAAACAGAATTTAAAATGTTCCCTTTCTTTGAGGGTAGTTAAGTATAAAACAGCTTAAAAGCACCATCTAAACAGTTATGATAAAACTACTTTTTTTCAGGGTGGGAAGGTATAATCCTATTATCTTTCTGTGGTTATCAGCACCACTTGAAATTCCAATTAGTGCAGCTAATCACCATGGGTTCCTCTGGTACTTAGCTGGCAAACAGCTAATTCTAATTAATACTTTGGCGTGGTGGGTAAATGACATTTATTTTATTCCTGTAGACACATTTTCTAAGTAAAATTCTGATTTGGAGCGTGTTGCATTGCAAATAGACATAAAAGGGATAGCAACAACAAGAATTCTATTGAAATTAATAAAAATAATATCCTCAAGTGATTTATGCTATCTGAAAGGACTTAGAGGTTCTAGGGAGAAAAGTATGCTATTAAATGGGCAGTCAAAGGTTTATTTCTCATCCATTTATTGTTAAAAAATCTTGAAACTAAGAGAGCCATTGTTCTTTAAACTCAGATTCTTAGAGAGATTCATTACCATTTGACTCTTTAACAATGACTCATTTGGTTAGAAACAGGATAAAATGTTATTAATAATCTGGACTTATGGGCTTTTTAATGCAAATGACAGAGCCAGGGGTCTCTGGTAAGTCCATTATAATAACTTAGATGACCTCCATGCGATATAATAGCCTCTTTGTGGCCAGTAGGCATTTTAAATGGGGATTGGGGCTTGGTATGGGGGTGACCCCTGGCCTTTACGCAAAAATGCTCTAATACCATCTCCCTACTCCCAACTATCAATTCAGTGCGCACCATCAGAGCGTACCATCTCCTGTCCTAGTGATGTGCTGAAATTGATTTGGATGAAGGTCAACTTCAGGTGAGGAAGGCAGACTTGACCTTCCACCTAGTCTTGAGTGTAATTGTCTGTGCCTTGGGGGTAGAGGCAGGCTCTCAACTTTGACAAACCCATTGTGACTACTGAAGAATCCATTTTGATGATCGATCATTGTTGTCCTCTCAATGTCAATGTCTGAAGACAAGGGCCACAATATAATATTAATTTTAAGAGTAAGGAAGGGTCTGATTTTTCCTTTAAGGATGTATGTCCATAAGCCTGGTGAATCCCTATGCACATGTCCTAGAGTAACTTTACAATTAAACAGTGCTTTGTTCTTTTCCCTTGGAAAAAGTCCACGTTTGCAGGGACATCCAGAGTTTCTAGGTTGTGGAAAAGGAGAATGAGTCTCAAAGAGTTGCAAATTTCTTTGGTTTTGAGCTGAAGCCTATGCCTGGGCACTGGTCTGGGAAAACGGGACACTTATTTTAAGACAAGACTTTTGTGTTTAATTTTTGAGAATATGAAAGAGCTGAATGTTTACTTGGGAAGGAATTTGAAACCTTTTGTAGGTTCTTTGAGTTTTGTAGATAAAGAGGATCCACACTGCTGTTCTTAGGCAAAGTAGTTCTGCAAGAAGCTCTCACCGGAATGAAGAGCTGCTCCCCAAGTGAAAGCATTATTCTGTATAATTATGGATATTTTCACTTCCAAAAATATTTTTTTCTAGAAGCTGCTATTTCAAAGGCTTTCAATTCTGTGTGTCATTATCAAATAATCTTTTTTGTACTCGGGTGTTTATTATTGGATTGCAACAACGATAAAGCTCTAGGGGTTTTTGTCTCCTTTGGTATGCTAATTAGCCTGTTTCCTTTTGATCTTTTTCTTATTGAAAAGAGTGAAAAGCTATCTCGGTAGGGAATCTTAGTGCTGTACATTCATCTCCTCATCTCCATAATCTGAGGATCAGAGGAAGACAACAATTTCACTGCTGAATGGAACTAGTAGGGGCTTTAGTTAGAGCTCGATGCTGCCCAATAATCCCGCTGGCACCCTGAAATGGGGGCACCGAGTAGGAAGATGCAGACGGAAAAAAGACACATATTTCATGAGACAGAGTGAGCTCAGTTGTTTTTATTTCTTCTCTGAGCAAGCATTCGATCCATGCAAATCTATGTCATTTTGCCTAATTTTGAACTTTTAGATTTCTTTCTCTTATTCATGTTTTCAGTGACAATGACTGAATACTCAGTTTGAAGAAAATGGCCTGAAGAGTGGAAAAAAAGATGCTGCTGAGAAAATCTGTTAGACTATGAAGCTGTCTTTCAAAAATCACAGTAAACTCACATATGCAGAGTGACTGGGAAAATGCCCTGGCTCCTATGGGCTGGATGTACACATCTCTGTGTTAGATGATGTTGGGGAATGGATGGAAGAAAATAAGTTGGATTTTTAGTTTGAGGCTGAGCAGTTGAATGGGAAACTTCAACACTGGTGTCATTACAACATTTTTTGAGGATGTACTGGGAGAGCAGTGCTGCATTACGAAGACCAAGCAAGTCGACATTTAAATACTGTATTCACAGGGACTTCACCCAGTCAGTACAGGTACAAAGACATATGCACCACAATCACCCCCGCCACCTGATTGAACCATATGAAATCACTGCTTTTGCAAGTAAAAAGCAATTTCATATGGTTCAACCTAATACACTTTACTGTTTGGAAGGTGTGATCAAGATAACCAAGTTTTATTTGTAAAAAGTCATTCATACATCCAAAAGTCTCCTCTAAAATCATCCAGATAGAGGTCTGATTCTAAAAATGTTGCCATGGATGAGGGCATTTTCAGAATAGACTTAAACTTGAGATTTGTCATTTCCTTAGTACTTAGAATTCAGTCTTTAGCCTTTGAAGATGGGATGGGCTTGAATTTTGGAAATAAAGGCAGGTCATCAAAATCGCTTCTTGTGAGTAAAAATAGTCTATGCCAAATAAAACTATTTGAGTGTTCTTTTAAGTAAGCAAACTCTGTATATGAATAATGCAATGGTTTCTTGGTGTGCCATAGCCATCACCAGAGCCATATAATTTTCCATTTAGAAGATTCTTAACAGATCAGTTGGTCCAGCAGTCCTTCAACTATATTGAACTTAAATTCCCCAGAGGGATAAATAATCCTGGCTTGGGCATCTTGCCATAGAAATTCTTATTTATTTGGTTTAAGAAAAGACCTGGAAATCTACACTTTTAATTAACTTTTCAGGTGATTCTGATGCAGGAAGTGGTCCACAATACTTGGAATGGCCACTCCTATCTACAGAGATACAGAAGTTACTGTTGGAAGTTACTCTGCTACACAGAAGTTGGTTCAGAGCAGAACTCCAGGATCCTGATTCCCTGGAGTCTTCAGAAAGGAGTTCTTGGGTCTGAATCCAATTCTAGTACTTACCGGCTGAATGGCATTCAAGCACTTTTAGAATCAATTTTAAAGGCCATGTTTTCTCATCTGTAAAAAGAAGATAACACTGCTATCAAGCTCATGTGTTGTGTCCTATTAAATGCCCACTATAGTCCTTGGTAGATAGTAATTGCTTAGTAAGCATCAGCTACTCTATTTTTATCTGAAGAGTCCTATTATGGCTCTTTGTAGTTATTCCCCTTCTGGTACTTGTCTGTTTCATGGCTTCCCCTTCCTTTCTTTTTCTTTTTATTTCTTTTCTTTTTCTTTGCAGGCATCCCTTTTGATTTTTTTCCCTCATGACTTTGGTCATACCTTGGTACCTGGTGCTGCCACCAGACTACAGCATCATTATTGAAAGGTTGCACTTGAACATAATGACTCTCTGGAATCATCCCTGAGAGGAACAGCTGGGTCTTTTCACATTTTGTCTTTATGCCCAATTAACCCCTAACTACAGCCCTACTGAGTTGTTATTGTTGCCAAAAATTAAAAAAAAAAATCTCAACTGTGAAACCAGAGTGTGCAGAGATTGAAGGAATCAGCACAGACATTCCTTCTTTATGCTAGAGGAGTGGAGGGTATGGAGCAGGATGTGGAAAGGGTTGCCAGCACAGCTGGTCTCTTACTTGCCCATGGGCTCTTCAGACCTGGCTTTGAAACTAGAGGCACTAATGGTGGTGCCAGAGGGAGAACGATAGTGTGACGTATCCATGCAAGGTGCCAGTGAGATACTTGTATCTCTTCCCCATGTGTTCCTATCACCCTTGCACCCTCCCATTTGCTCACAAATGGATAGGCGATGGGCGACCAAATGCTGCCTGAGCTCCCTGATGTTGTTAATTACTATGACCGTTTAGAGTCAATTATCTCCACTAAAGCAAAACATTCTCATGTAACATGCTAAATGGATACTGTTTAGTCTGGGATGGAGACAATTTGAACACTGTGGCTTAGTTCAAGCAAAAAAGACTTTTTTGGCAGAATTTCCAAAGACCCTTTTGTTCTATTTTAATTTTTGTTATAGTTTTGCAGATGTTACCATGACCAAAAATGCAGCCAAATGATTGAAATGGAATCACTCTGTGTAGACAGGGTTGTATGTATCTTTTCATCTGGGTACTATATACTTAATTTATACACAGGTGTACGCACACATCAACACATAAGCACAATAGAAGCCAAGTGTATATAGTCACTTTCACAAATCAATCTCATCTTAGTTCTTAGTTTGAGTCTCCTAAGTATTTCTTTACTCATTCTCTCTCAGTATGAGTTTGGTTTAAAGACATCATGCAATCTGTGTAGAACTTCCATGTAACACAATCGTGCATATATTTCTTCAAACTTTTGTTGAGAATCTACCTCAGGACTCAATTTATTTAGTACAAATGATTGGACAGAAAACTGAGTTAACTCTTATCTTTAGCAAAAGTGAAATGATGCTTATATAAGATTGAGGTGTAAATCTAAAATAATTTTCTGATTTACTGGTCAAAACATTTCAACTAAGGAAAAAGGTAGAAAATGAATTATACATATTTTATGGTGCTCTGATTAGCATCATTGGACAATTGCTCAGCTCATTCCTCTTTGTTCATGGGTACAAGCTGAGTCATTTCCCTCCTGTGTCACTATTAGAAGAAATGAAGAGCATTTGTATGGAACGTGTGTGTATGATTTCTGTCTCTTCTGGACACGAATGCAGTCAAGCACCTGGAGGATAAACATGGTGATAAATACATATCAGAGCTCTGGAAACATCCAGGGAAGACTAAATTTCTTGGCTATGCTCCTCTTTGGTCCTTTTTTTCTTGAGAGGAGAGGACCATATGTCACGGCAATATCCGCGTAGTGACTCCATCCAGGATAAGGTTAGAAAGTTTTGTCATACCTTCACCATGGTGTGAACCATGGGTGCATGGTGGTAAGAAGGGCACACAAATACCCCAGCTCTGTGGGGTTTCAAGTCTTACCAAGGTGGAGACTGTGAGGGAAAAAAACAGAAAGAGTTTATTAATTCACTGGAATTAGAGAAGCAACACCAAGATATTGCAAGGCCTAAGAAATGCTGTTTAAAAAGTTTGAATTTTGTGATTGCAGCATACTTCTCTGATATTTAAAAATATCAAGATTATTTTTGACAGTGTTAAGACCCACCAACTATCCTTAATATTTAGAAGAAATCTGGATGCATGTGGTTATGTGTGTCAATATCAAATAAGAGTTCAATTTATAGGTTGTAGGACGCTACTGGATTGCTATCATAAAATCCAACTGGTAACTGAACCAAAACTTACTAGATATCCCCTATTCATCATGTGAGCACTGGGTGATAGCTATTCTGGAAATGGTCTCTCTTCATTGCCTCTCAGCTTGTTAACTGGGAGGGTAGGGAGAGTGTGCGTTTCTGTGTGTGTGTATGAGAGAATGGGTGTGTGGGTGAACATATAAGAACACATACGTGCATTTGTGTGCATGGGGCTGAATGTACATATGTGAGTGTCTGTGTGTGTAATTGTGTACATTTACTGTGCATATTCTATAAACTATCACATAGGCCTCTTCATGCCTTACAGGGAATAGAAAGACTCTCCTGGAGAAAGTAATTCAAATTATATGGCACTTAAGTAATTCCAGTAACACAGTACATACCCAAATGTACTTTTGAAAAGAAGTTTATTGAAAAGAAATAGACCCTCTTCAATAAGCTTTAGCTTCCTATCATACTACGAGGTGACATTTGGACAGTGTCCATGGTAATCTGTGCAGTAGTCCATGCAGCCCTCATTTAAAATTGGTCCTTTTAAGTATAGCATTAAGTGGCTGCTCATAAACAGGAATGAGCAGTTTCTGAGTGGGAAGAGGTTCCACAGATCCTTCTTACCCATGTGATCTGATGTGGGTGTATTAACATTTCTGCCCAGAATATCATTATGTAGCCCATGAGAATATTTCAGGATAATATTTTCAAGTACTTTTCAGGTTAAAAAAAACATGCCCATTGTTAAAGTTCTTTTGGAAAATGAAACCAAAAAGGTAGATGGCTATTTTCCATTTCTTTTTCTTACGAATCCTTTTTTGAATTGTCTCCTCTCCTGGTACTCCTAGGGGTTGTGATTTCCTAGCTGCTGCTATTGGTGTGCCTCCTTAATATCAGACGGGGTGTTACATACCTTGAGCTGAGCTTTCTTAGTGGTCTAATTTAAGTATGGATGGGGTGCTGTTTATGTTAGCCACTTAGACTGATTCAACAGAGACTTATAAACAAATTTTTGCATCAAATGGAGAAAATGCTGAATATACTCTAGGGCCCTCAAGGTGCTCTCAGGCTGGTGGGGGAGGCGTTCTCTGAAAAAAAAAAAGGGTCTGCTGGGATGGGAATTCAAAGGAAGGAGAAAGGAATTCTTTCCACAGTATTGGGGAAGCCTTACAGCATGAATGATATATGATCCTCAGATCATATATGGATTTGTCATGTGACAGGATAGTGGGGTAGTTAGTGGCAGTACGTTCCATAAAAATCTTGGATTTATAAAAATGAAACCCAATGTTGAATTTCCATCCTTAAAGCTAAATAGCCACAATTGGAGAACTACGGATCATTTTCTCATTCATATTCTAGCCTTGTCACTTTCCCTCCTCTGCTGTACCTGTTTTCCTTCCAAAAATCTAACCAAGCCCTTCACTAACTATCAAAGTAGGACACTTAGTCTAGCAAAGAGCATCTCTCTTCTATATTGTGTTTATTATGCTGCCTTCCTTGTCTAGGAAAAACCGATTTCTTTGTTTGGATTTATTTTGCTGGTGATGGCAGAGCAATTGGAGGACAAAACAATACTTTGCTTTCTCCAGAGCTGCCTCAGGTTCCATGCAGTGACCACAGAATAGGAATGAACCCTCCATTCCCACAGAAAGGAAAGAGTTTGTGCAGCCCATAGGTCTAGCCAGAGCTCAGTCTAGGCTATTCTACTTCAAGAGGCTTGTATTAAGTCAAGGCTAGTTTAAAATTGGTCTCTATCTGCTTTTTTATTTTATTTCACGTTTTTGAATTGTGAGGCATCAGGGTTTAAATGTCCTTTAGATAGCTCACGGTGGACAAACTGACAAAAACAGAGCAAAACAAAACCCGAAAGCAATACAAAACCAAAACAGCACTTTGTTTGATATTGCAACAGACTTAGACCTTTTGTGTGTAGGAATGGAAGCCAGAAGTGCCCCGTTTGTAAACAGAAAGTGAGGATTTATTGGAGTTAGGTAATGAAGGCATCAACAAGGGGCCAGAACAAATATTCTTCTGAACACATCAATGACATTCTGCTTCGTTTCATGCTAGGTAGGATTGTAAATCTTCAAAGGTCAGAAAATGGCTTCCCTTTAGGCTCATATGAAATGTTTAATGATGTCAGTTTGCACCAGTTACAATGTTACACAGCAAACAAAACTAAATTGTGATTTAATTCCTGCACATGTATTTTTGATTTGTGTCGATTTATGTGGAGCAAAGAATTGGATTTTTGACCCCTGAGATTTTCTCGTTTTATATTAACACCTGCTTTTGTTTCTTACTTTGCATAAGCAATAGTCCTCTTTTGTCTAGGAGATAATTTTTATTTTATATGAGAATAGAATTATCTCTATTCTCTTGGTTCTGGGAACTTGCATCTTTTTAACCTTTCGTTTTCTCTAGATTGCAGAGCATGAAGTGTAATACAAGCATGGGAGGTGCAGTGTGAGACCTTGGGTTGATTAATATTGTTTATAGTGATGCTTCTTTTGGTCAATTGCTAGGAAGTGAGAGGCATCAGATCTCATGTGGGAAGAGGCAACAGGAGCCTCTGGTATCCATTATCTTCCATACTTCTGTTTTCTGCTTCCCTAGTGTAAGAAGATTCTGCAAGGAGTAGAGAGTTCTGGCTAGTTCTACAGATATTTCTCAAATGTGTATACAAATCTGTATTGGGTGTGTGGGGTGCCGAAGGAGTGGGAAAAACACTATTATGGCCAAAGATAAACAAGAATCAATCCTTATCCACAAGGACCCTAAAATCTTGAAAGGGGAAGGTCAAACTGTAAACAAGAAGAAATGAAATGAGCTATAAGAAGAAGCACAAGCACAATTCTCTGGCAACCTGGAGAAAAGGAAAGCTTTAGAAAAGCCAATTTCTCTTGAGCTGTAAAAATCCTTACAAATAGGAGCTCATTACTTCCAACTTGATATATTCTCTGGAGCTGTGATGTGAATAGATCCAACTCCATTTCGCATATATATTTCAAAACTGCCTCTGGTTTTGAATTTTTGTAGCAATATGTTTTATAGACTCCATGGTTCTAAAGGCAGGTAGTATATAGTTCGTTATAAAAAAACATAGTATTTAGTTTAGGAAAATCAACATTCTCAAGTCTCTTTTGCTGAATAGCTCTGCCTTGCATGATTTCTTGAACATCATTTTTTTTTTATTGTGGCTCAGGAAGTTTTGATGATCAATTTGCTTTCCTTATTAGAACTTGGGTGTTCTTAATCTGGGATTTAGGAAATCACTTTTGGTACTGTAAATGTACGCGAGAAGTTCTCTACTTGTATAGTTTTTTTCTGAAAAGAGTCCATTGTTTTCACTAGATTCTCTAAAGGAGCCGTGAACCAAACAATACAAAATTTCCATGTGTTCTTCATTCATGGTGTTACTCATTCTTCCTATTTCAATATCAACTAAATATCGATGACTTTAAAACTTATACTTTTGGCCTAAACACCTGTGAGTTTTATTCTGAGATAGCTGAATGTTTGCCAGATCTTTCCTTCTTGGGACTAATAACACAAGCCCACCCATTCTAAGGCTAAATTCATGATCTTGCATTCTAAATCTTGATTACGAGACACCATCCTCAATTGTGTCACTCATATCCACTCAGGTAACCAGCGCAGAAAACAGAAAATTATTTGGTTGGCTCTTATTTGTCCTTTAAGACTTAACTCAAGTAACACTTGCTTCAGGAAGCCCCTCTTCATAAGCTCCAATAAGAAGCCTATTCTCTTTTGAACCCTCATAGTGCCCTGTATGTATCTCCATCATTGCTCAACCATATGTTAATGATATGTTTATTTTTCTGATTTCCTTATTATTCTTTAAGATACTTGAGAGAAGTGGTCATCTGTTATTTGTGTTTGCAGTTCAGCATTAAGCCCAATGCCAACACTTATTAAATACTTAGTGATCAATTAATTCAGAAGAGAAATGAAGGCTCTTCCATGAATATACATTGTACATGGTTTCCTGAAGTTCAGATGGAGTCATGGTGGTTTGAAATATTCTGATTTCATGGCCCATGAAAGTGTAAAGGAAAGAGAGTTCTGTCCATTGTAGCCTACTAGCATAACATTATTTTAAAAGTCAGATCTTAATGCTGATTCTATGTCACTCAGTAGGAAGGGGATGCCAACTGTGTAGTAATAGCCTATTTTCTATGTGTCCTTTATAAACTTGAAAATCTTTCTCTCCAGAGGCGGAAAAATTCTATTAAGTTAAACATTTAGGTTTTAAAAAATAATGTTATGGAGTCAAGTGATTAATAATTCATAGCATTTTAGGACAATTTGTGTTAGATACAAATATAAAATTCCTGAGTTTTGATGGAAGCATAAAGAACAAATACAGCAATATTTTTCCCCATTGTGTTTAAGACAAAAATACTAAGAAAATAGGAATAATTGAAAAGAAGATAGATTATGTCCCTCAAACCTTCGCCTACAGCCATGGTCTGGGTATTTCTCTCCTCTCACGTGATAGTAGTATTTGATAATGTGGCCTTTCAGAGGTAATTAGGATTAAACAAGGTTGTGAGGGTGGTGTTCTCATGATGGTGCAAGTGATCTTTTAAGAAGAGGAAGAGAAACAAAGCCAGCAAGCTTGTTCTGCTTCATGGTGTGATGCCCTGTGTCACCTTGGCACTCTGTAAAAAGTCACTACCAGCAAGAAAGACCTCATCAGATATGGCCATTTGGTTTTTAATTTCACAAACTTTAGAACCATGGTCCCCCAAAACAATATTTATAATTCACTCAGTCAATTGTATTCAGTTATAGCAATAGAATATAAACTAAGAAGGGTTGGAAGAGTGGTTCAGTAGTTGGAGCACTTGCTTGGCATGAACAAGGACCCAAGTTCAAACCCCAGCACCACATATACAAATAAGTGTCAGAGAAATGAAGGCCAGATGAAAAACTAAATAAAGTTGATTTTCTGTCTTTCTCTCTCTCTTACACACACACACACACACACACACACACACACACACACACCTCTCTTAGAAAAACTAAAAAAAAAAAACAGAATATAGACTAAGACACCACCAAAACTATTTTTAAGCCATTATAGTTAGTTTTTCTGTACTTTGCAGTAAAATAAATTAGAAACTTGTATAACTTCCTTTCCTTGCAGGTTAAGGGCAAGAGACTACTTTCCCCTATTCTATGTTATCTATGTAGGTGACACTTAAGAGGAAGTGTTGTGTTTGTTAGAAGGGGAGCCTGACATTTCACTCAGGCTTATTGTTAGCTGAGGTGTAGAAACCCATCTGTCCCTGTGCCACCATGGGAGAAGAGCCCAGTGCAGAGACTAGGGAGAGGCCACCTATGTCCACGGAGTCTAGAGAAACATATTGGGTCCTGGTTCTTGAGCCCCTGCAGATAGACCAGTGGGATAAGGCTACAGTGGGAGTGTCCTACACAGCAAGATTTTGGAAACAGGCATATGATTTCTCACAGACTATCTGGACATCATGTTAAGAAGGAGGTTTAAAGGCATTTTAAAAGAACTCTGCCTGATAAGTTTGATTGTCAGTGCATGATGCTCCCCAAAGACTGCATGGGGTATAGCAGTGGAAGAATGAGGTGGGTAGTCTGGTGGAAATGGTGCTGGAGTTACCCTGTGTGTGTTACACAGTGTGTTCTTTCCTCTTAATTTCATCCTTAGACCCTACTATACTTGCCTACAGTCTAGAAAAAGAAGTTAGCAATGGGGTAGGAAAGGAAATAAGGAAATAAGATATAGATAAAAATTGAAGGACTATAAGCTGCCATTCATTTGCTACAACAAAGTACTTTAGTTAATTTTTTTAGAGAGAGAGAGAGAGAGAAAGAGGGAAGGAAAGAGAAAATCAATTTTATTTAGTTTTTCATTTGGCTTTAGTTGCTCAGAGATTTCGTTATGTATATGGTGCTGGGGTTTGAACCTGCATCCCTGTGCTTGTGAGGCAAGCACCAAAACAGCTGAGCCACTGCTCCAGCCCCAGTCTACTTAATTTTTTTAAATATTAGAAATTTATTTCTCCCAGTTGTGGAGGCTGGGAAATTCAAGATCATAATTTTATCACAATCTGATTTGCACTACAGTAAATAATAAAACGAATTCTTCATATAAGCGATCCCAGACAGAGCATGCAGAAAATCAAAAGCAATGCAAAGGGTAAATAATTAGATAAGATTAGATAAACAGGGAAAGTAGATGATGATGATGATGATGGTGGTGTTGGTGATGATGATGATCTCTGGCATTTAGATATCTATGAGTTAGACACATGACAAAAGTAGAAAGCTCTGGAGATTGAAATTACATTGTTCTAACATCTTTGCCTGTGTCATGGTAAAAGTCAAGGATATATGTTTTATTCTAGGGTAACTTCTAAAAGAATAGCAAGCATAATAAAAAGATAATAAAAGGAGAAATGAAATAATAGAAAATATTTAATTAAAACAAGGCAAGAAATATGAGCAAAGGGAACAGGGAACATGGGGGTAGGTGGAGAAATATGCATAGCACAATTGTAGCTCTAAATCCATATATATCAGTAGGTGTTCTAAATGAAAAGACTGCTCCAACTGAAAGATGGTATTTATGTTGTATGTAGTAAACAATTTAAAAATGGAGATGTAGAAAGGTTTACAGGAAAAGGGCCACAAAGACATTCCTTGTTAACATTAACCCAAAGAAAGTAGTGGATCAAGCAAACATGAAGGCAAGAAGAATTGCTAGAGGGATATTTCAGTGATAAAATGATTAATATGCCAGGAAGTAACACTGGCAAGCTTTGCATGAACATAATATATCTTTTATTTAAAAATTAAAAACTGATAGACCCAAAGCAAGAAATAGACAAATCTGCTATAGTCTTAGGTATTTTTTTTAGGAGAGAGGGAAAATGAGAGAGAGAGAGAGAGAGAGAGAGAGAAAGAATCAATTTTATTTAGTTTTTCATGTGGCCCTCATTACTTCCTTGTGTACCTGGTGCTGGGGTTTGAACTTGGGTCCATGTGTGTGCCAGGCAATCACCATAACTGCTGAGCCACTGCTCCAGCCCCAGGCTTAGGTATTTTTAATAACTCTTTTAGTAGAATAGGATAAGCAAAATGAAAAAAAGGTTATTGAAGAATTTAACTGTGAATTTAATATATTTGACCCCAACTGACATACACAGAGCACTGTATCCAACAACGACACCAGAACCGCACACAACAGTGGAGTCTCAACAAGATTCCAGATATTAAATTTATACAGGGCATATTCTCTAACCACAGAGGTAAAAATCAGTTGTAAAAAAGATAACTTGAAAATTAAGCAATGTAGTTCTAAATAAACCATGGGTCAATAAAGAAATCACAGTGGAAATTAGAAGTTAGGCATTGGAAGGAGAATAGCTATGATTGTGCTAATACAATAACCATAGAAATCAAAGTCATGTTGCCAGCCCAAGGAAATGGAGTAGAATCTTTCTTTTTCATTCTCCATCTGTTACGGTTTCAAGGAATGTTGTATTTGTGATGCAGAAATGTTGTGGGTTTGCTTTTTAAATGTCTTGAAGTTTGGTGTTTTAATCTTGTAGGTCAAATAGTTAGTTAGAGGGTCTTTCTAGGACAATAACGATAATGTGAGAAACATTGAGTACTGTGCTCAGAAGTCACAGTGGTATTTCTACCATCCAAAAGATCTGTCAAATGGCCTCGGTCCTTGCCTTTTCTCATTTACATAAAATGCTATTCTTTGCTGGATGAAATTGGCAGATGTTTAGGAGCGCAGGGAAGCACTGCACACCAGTATTTAACCAAGCATACTGTGCAAAGTAATTAAGAATCCTGCTATCTGTTTCCTTGAATATGAAGGAAAGGGATAGATAAACAAAATGAGACAAACTGAATGTTTTTGTGTTCCAAATAAGGGCAAAGATGGTCCTTTAATGAAAACATTTCTTTTTTAAAAATGTGCAAACTTCCAAGAGATTGCTTCTTCACAGGGAATATTACATTATTAAATAATAATAATTATGTCAGTACATAAAGAAATGGAGGGTGATGCTCTCTGCTTCTCCTTCTGTCCCTCTGTGGATGGTCATGAGCTCCCTCTACCAAAAGTATTAAAAACTCGTCACATTAGAGACCCTGAGAAGCCCAAAAAGTCAAAAGTTATTTCATATCTTTAGGTCATTGTGCTCTGAGGGTCACAGTCTCTTGTCCCAGGTTGTCAGAAATTAAGTGCCATAGATTAATCAAAGAGCTAATTTTAGGGAGTTAAAGAGCTCAGTTTTTCTTCTCAGAACCCTATAGCTTTAACCTCTGAGGCAAACTAACAGCCCATAGGCTGCAAAGCACTGCTGGCTTATATTGGAAATGTAAAATTCTTCCTTGATGTTAAGATGAAGGGGCTCATAAAACAAACTTCATTCTTTCTCAAGTAATTGGCTTCCTGCTGACAGGAGCTCTAAAGGGATGTCTGAGAAGTGTTGGAATTGGTGTGTTAGTCCCCTTCCCGTGTGTCTCTCTCCATGCTCTGTTTATATTTCCTCCTATTAGTACACCCTTCACTTGCTAAAGATGAATTTGTATTTTCAATGTCTTCTGTAAGACTTAGTAGTGATTTGTAGTTGTACAGAGTTCTCCTGCCTTTGTCACTGGAAAATTCATGGCTAGACTGGGACACATGACACTGTGAGGTTCTAAAGCTCTGGCTATCCCCCGGTGGCTCCTGGATCTTGACCTTTTTCTGTTCTGTTGTTCTTTGGTATGTTCTGACAGACTCACCTGGATTTTATAAGATGTAAAGAGTAGTAGTAGTTTTCATTTCAGTGTCCTACCTCTTAGCCTGTAATAAAGCACAATTTCATTCTTCTTTTAGAGTATAGTTCAAATCTGCTTTAAGTGATTACTTTGGGGAAAAAAAATATCCCAGATCTCAATGTGCTGAAACTGAAGTGCCTCTGGGGGCATATATTAATAGGTAGCTAAGTCAAAATAAAAACGTTGCTGAGGAAGATTGCTATGTGAAGGAAATAATGGAGGTGCTTAAATTCTTTGGTCTCCCAGTCTCCCTGGTGGGGTCAGGGATCAGAATGCCCTGGCTGCAGTAATGGGTGAGAGAGAAATATGTTTGTTCATCTGTCCTTATAATAACACTCCTTCCTGATTCTTACCCATCCCTAAACTGTGATGTTATGGGGGATGAAATGGGTCCCTATCAAATGCTATGAAGAGTAAGAGGGAGGAAATGACAAATCCTCTCTCTTTTATTCATCAATTCAGAAAGTTTTCATTTAAAATCTGTGACTAGAATGCAGATCTTAAAGATATAAAGTAAGGCAGTAGCATAAGTTCATTAAGGCACGGCTGAATCACATGAAAATCAGTGGGGATGCTTTATTAAGTGCATAGTTCTCCAGTCTCCTTGTCCTGCAACTCAATTAAAGTAAGTCACTTGATCTTTTTGCACCTGTTTCTCCATGTGTAATCTGAAAGGTTTTAGTAAATGTTAAGGAGTCCATGAATTAAGCCTGGAATGCTTATCAGATTTGGATTAGTGTGTTGCAAGTAGCCAGCATACATGAGCAGGGTTGATGTTCTAAATATTTACCAACCCTGTAGCAGTGGAGGCTTGGTATAACAACTGCTGGTTTTGTACCTGTGCATGCTAGGTAAATATCAACTACACCTATGGGAAAGAAGCAGGAAGGACCTTAGAATTCCCCAGTCCATCTTACTGTTTTTACAGGTGGCTGAGTCCTCTGTTAGAAGTAGCATATTTTGATACTGAAAAAATTTGCTGCAGAAAGATGATACAAATTCATTAGGCTTAGTACACAGCTGTGGTAGATGGTTATAGTAACAGCACCAATGAGTCATACCACCCTGTTTCCACACATTTTCAGAGTCCTCTCCCACATTGACTCTTGGCTTGTATTTATAATTTGGTTTGGTAATGGGACATTAGCAAATGTGAGACAAGCAAAAGCTTAACAAATGCTTGCTCACAGGGCTTGCCCCATCATCTCTTGCTACTTTCACGACATAATCATGGTGTAAAGAAGCTTTCTGGCCTGTTGGTGACACATTACCAGCTGACAGCCAGCTCATGACTGAGGCCTAGACAAACAAGCCCCATTTGAGCTGACATATGACTACAGCAACATGAGTGACACCAGATGAGACCAGAAAAGGTACCAAACATCTAAGCTCAGCCCTAATTGCTGACCAAAGAATCAGAGGAAGTAAAATGGTGGCTATTTAGACTACCAAGTATGGGATTGGTTTGACATGTGGCAACAATTGCTTGGGGCATCAAAGAAAAGAACTTCAGATTGGAAAGGATGTTCTCAGGGTGTGCGGCTGGAGTTGATGGAGGAATGACACTGGTGGGTGGTCTCCTCGCTTTCCTAGCTGATGTAAAGATTAAGGACTTGGATATAGTCTCTTTAAACGGATCCCTTCCTACCATGATTGGCCAAGGAACAACTTACTTGTCTTTTTGTTCAAACATACTTAGTTTCAGGAAACAACAACAACATCAACAACAAAACCCAGTTTGTGTTTTTCTGCCAACACTTGATTCTGTCATAATTTTTCCTTTCGGAATGTAACAATGAGCACTTCATCTGGCCTTTTCTTGTTAATTCAGTAGGTGTCTGCTGGAGATTAATTTTATGGAATATTATGAGAGTGAAAAGAATTCTGGGAAAAGATGAGAAAGATAAGATTTAAAATGACTTAAGAAAGACTGATCTTTTCTAAAAGTCCAAATACAACCTGCAACCACCTTGCTTACAATGCTGCTTTGAGATAATAAAAAAATTCACTTTATTATTGTCCTAAATTTGATATCTTTCCTCTGGTAGCCACACATCAAAGAGTTCATCTAAAACAAAGCCCTGCAGACTTCTGCTTTTTGTCACAAATGACACCAAAACTGGTAAGATGTGAGAAACAACTATTTTCAGGCAATGAGCAATAAACAGCACAATCCCCAAGGGAAGCACATCATACAATATTCATCCAACTCTCATCCCAAGCTTCTGAGGGGAGCACGGGAAGCTGGCGACCACACAAAGATAAGGAGGAGAAATAAGGGTACAGGGCTGTTCAAGAGGTTGGAAGCTGTACCAAAGGGAGTTAGTTGTGTCGGGTGGTAAGAGAGGGGGAGAGACCACTCTACATGGGCTCCCATGAGTTCATGGCTGAGGACTGAGTGTGTAGGTATGGGGCGAGGTAATATAAGGCTTACTGCTGTGGGTGCTGCTGGAATGGAGATTTCAGATGTCAAATATTGCTGGAAGATGATGAAGTTTTAACCCAGCTGAGGAGAGAGAGTTCTTATTAATACCCCAGACTCTGCATTTGAGCCTCCAGAAAGGTCACACCATAGAAGAAAGGACTTTTTCTTGTGGTCTGACTTACTCTAGACCCTACTCTGATAAAGCCTACAAAACAAGTATTTTTTTTGTTGTTGTTGTTTTTGCAAGCATTGAACCTGTGGCACCTAACCACTGAGCCATATCTTCAGTCCTTTTGTATTTTTATTTTTATTTATTTATTTTAAAAGAGAGATGGACAGTGAGAGAGACATAGAGAGAAACAACTTTATTTAGTTTTTCACATGGCCTTAGTTGCTCCAACACTTAGGTGTGTACATGGTGATGGGGTTTGAACCCAGGTCCTCTTGCTTGCTAAGCAAGCGCTGAAACTGCTGAGCCACCGCTCCAGCCCCTTGTATTTTTATTTTGAGACAAAGTCTCACTAAATTGCTGAGGACCTTGCTAAAATGTTGAGGCTGGCTTTGAACTTGTGATTCTCCTATCTCAGCCTCCCAAACCACTGGGATGCAGACGTGTGTCCCCACATCCAACCCAAAAACAAGTTTTAACAAGATTGGTAGGGGCAACAATGTTTGGAATTAAGTCCATTAGGCTGGGGAAATGAGAACAACCATAGTTGTTCACAATCTAACACCCAATGCAAATGAGTTCAAATCTTCTAATCAGTAACTAAATTGGTTGTCACAGATATCATGAGAAAAGAAAATTATAAATAATATTCTTCTTTAACATAAACGTGAAAATCAAAATTTTACAAACACATCAAGTAATATTTTTAAAAAGGTAGTAAACACATTATAACCATGTGGGGTTGATCCTAGGAATACAAGGCTGGTTTAACATTTGTAAACTGATATAATTTATCTAACAAAATAAAAGAGAAAACATCATATAATCCCAATGAATAAAGAAAAATTTTGACACCATTCAGTACCTGCATATGATAAAATTTCTCAGCAATTGGGAACAAAAGGAAACTTTCCAAATCAATAGATAGTTTATTGGTTATATCTATAGCAAGTATCATAGTTAATGGTGAAATACCAAATGGTTTGCTCTAAGATCATGATATGGTAAGGACGTCTGCCTTCACCACTTCTATTTAGTATTATACTGGAGGTGCTAGCCAATGAAATGAAGCAAGTTAAGGAAATAAAAGGGATAAAGATTGAGAAGCAGGAAGTAAGATTATCTCTAATCCTAAATGACATAGTTGTCTATATAGAAAAGCCTAAGAAATCTATAAAAGACAAAGAAAAAAGTAGAATTGGTATATGAATTTAATAAGGTCTTAGACTACACTCAAGTTAAAAAACAATTATATCACCATATATTAACAACAAACAACCACAAAATAAAAAATTAAAAAAAATATTTAGTATAGTATCAAACTGCATAAAGTACTTTTAAATAAATATGACAAAAATATAAAATTCTTATGTATTAAGAACAAAAACACCCCCAGGAGAACATTTCAATATTCTAAACAAAAAAAGAGATACCGCATTTACACATTAGCTGTCACAATATCATTAAGATGTTCATTTTCTCCAATTTGAAACACAGACACAAAGCAATCCTAATCCAAATCCCCAAAGTCAATTTTATAGAAATTAAGAAGCTGATTTTAACATTTACACAGAAATGCAACAAAACAAACAAACAAAAAACCCTAGATTAGTCAAAACAATTTTGAAAAGAAATGTTAGAGGATCTATACTCTCTGGTTTCATGATTTACTATGAATGCTACAGCAAACAAAATAAGTGGAATTATCAGAAGTGTAGGCATATAATCAGTGGAACAAAATAGAAGATTCATAAATATACCCGCATATATATGATCAGTCCATTTTGACAAAGACAACAAAATAATTTAGTTGGAAAGGGATAATTTTTTTCAACAAATGGAATTGGAACAACTAAATATCCATAAGAGAAAAAATTAGCCTGATGTCCTACTCAATTCCAAATAGAAAAATTAATTTAAAATGGATCACAGATCTAAAAGTCAAAGTTAAAATTACCAAGTCTTGAGAAAATAAGGCAGGAAAAAATCCATGAAATCTTAGGCTAGGGAAAAAGGACAGAGAAAGCGTTAATCATCAACTTTAAAGATGATAATTTGAACTCCTTCAAAATAAAGAACTTCTTCAACTTGCACCATGAAAAAACAAAAAAGCAATCCATAAACCAAGAAAAATATTCACAATGCATATATCCGATAAAGAACTTGTAATCAGAATATATAATAAACTCTTACAACTCAACAATAAGTACAAGAACTATTAAAATGGAGAGAAGACTTAACACTTCACAAAAAATACAAAGAACTTTTGCACCTTAATAAGATGTCAGTAAGAAGACAATCTATTAAAAAAAGAAAAACACTTGCACAGAAAACAGAATGGCCCATGAGGACATGAGAAAATGCTCAACATTATTATTCATCAGGGAAATGAAAATTAAAAACATAGTGAGATATCACTTCATGCCTACCCGAATGTAAAAAATTAAAAAGGCTCTAAGTGTCAAATATAGGTGACACTGTGAAGCAACTGGAGGTCTCAGACACAGATGGTGGAATATAAAATGGCATACCATTATGGAAGTATTTTGATAGCTATAAAATTAAACCTCATTATTTACTCCAAAAATTGCACTTGTTGATATTTAACCTCTCTCTCTTCAAGATAAAAATCATGTCCAAAAAAGTCTTGTATGCTAATGTTCATAGCCACTTTATTCATAAGAGTAAAAAATTGTGAACAACTCAAAATACAAACAGGTGAATGGTAAAGGATGGTATAGTTATGTAGTTATAAGACCAACAACACAAAAAGGAAAAGCATAACACATGGACTACAATGAATGCATCTAAAAAATTCTGTGCAGTAAAAAAGAAAACAAATAGAGAGTACTTGTATGATCTCATTTATATGAACTTTGAAAACTGATCCAATTAATGTATAGTTCTGAAATTCAGATCGGGGCTGCCTGGAGTGGGATTGATGTAGAGTGGCATTAAAAGAACTTTTTGGGGTGATGAAATGTTTCTGCATCTTGATTGAGGTGGACATTTTACAGATATTCACACTTGCCAAACTCCATTGAGCTGTACACTTAAAATGTGTGCATGTTAATATATGTAAAACTTGTTTAAAAACCTAATATTCTTTGTTAGTAAAAATTACAAAACAATAACAAAAATAAGCCTAGAGGACTTCCTCACGAGTCTTTTTATTGAAGGAAAAAAATTTATTACTCATCTCCAACCAGTTATAGAGAATATAAAATATTGAATAGTGATATCATAAAATTTAAGGAGAGTGCAAGTTTCAATTCAAATACAGCTATGATTAAACCTTTTCACATTAACAAATTTAAACTTCACAAAAGCAGAAACGAGTCTTTACCTGTATTTCTATATTAAAGAAAATGAGCCTTAACGATAGAGTACTTTCCTGGCATACACAAAGATGGGCTCAAACCCCAACACCACATACACAATTAAGCAGAGGAAAAATAACAACTAGATGAAAAAATAAATAACATTGACTCTCTCTTTCTGTCTTTAAAAAATAAAGAAAATGGACCTCAGAGAGTTTGAATAGCTTTAGTTATCATAAATTGGAAGATGGGATTCAAACCCAGATATTTTGGCACTAAATACAACGCTTTCCCCTGTACTATGTTGTTTCTCTTCTCATGCATCCCTTTTAAAATATTTTCAATAACCAAAGCTTACAATGTCCTTTCCATTGCTAAGCCTTAAATTCTGTTTCTTTTGATGTTATGAGATTGAAAAAGGCTTTTACAGTTGGCACTGAGGTTTTTTTTTCTGAAACCTTCTTAATCTCTGGCTTTCCAGAGGTGTGGGGATCTTTATCTTCCTTCTAGGATGTACAGAATCTTTGAACAGTCAAATTAAACAGAATCTTATGTTAGCATTTTCTCCCCCCAACCTGCATTGCTGATGAGAGTAGAAATCTGTACCATATTTCTGGAGAGCAATTCAACAAGGCATGTTAAAACTCTTAAAATGTGGGATATCCTTAGATCAAATAATTCACCTTCTAGTAATTTATCCCAAGGAAATCATTAGAGATGTGTGTATGGATATGTGTGGAAGAATGTTTAACCCAGTGTTACTAAACAATGACAAAATTTGGAAACAAGCTGAATGTCTGTGATAGATAGTGACTGTTGTTTTGTTTTTGTTTTTTGTCTTCCATTATCCTGTTTCTTCCTTCTCAGCAAAAAAAATTGTGGTTTGTGAATGGCACATGGCCAATGACTGCAGCATTAGATTTCTCTGCCTTGCCTCATAACTATTTGGTGGCTCTTAATAATGTATGTGGTTTCTTAGAAGTCTCCTTACAGGCCATGCTTTCCTTTGACATGTTTCCTTTCAGCATCCTAGATTGTGGATGTGATAACTGGGTATTAAGCACACATTTTAGAGCATTAAGGTAACATTCTAGGGATGATGGGACAGAGAAATACAGAGTCTGAGTTGTGGCACTATGTAAATCACCCCACAGAACCCTTAAGATTTAATTTGAATTAATGAAAATAAACTTAAATGTAGTTGAATCAAACATAGTATCTGTATGTAAATTTTCTGTTACAAAATTTGAATCCTAACACATGCAATGTTCATTAGCAAAGGGATGGTTAAATGCATATGGTATATGCATAAAAAATGCCAAGCAACTGTTCAAATGACCTCATACAAGAGCATTTATTAACATGAAAAACATTCAAAAGAAGGGAAAGATATTTGCAAGTATTTGCAAAATCAAATATTTTGTTATGTACATAGATATATGTGTGTATATATGTATCTCTACACATGTATATTGTATGTTCATGTGTGTATACATACACGTATGTCTGTATATATGTGTGTATATATATATATATTCCTTCCCCAATATTTATGACCAAAATGTTGATTGTTATTATGTTTGAATATGTAATTTTAGATACACCTATGTGTTTTTTTTTTTAAAGAGAGGGGGACAGCGAGAGAGAGAGAGAGGGAAAGAGAGAAGAGGATCAATTTTTATGCAGTTTTTCATGCAGCTTCCATTGCTTCAACACTTCGTTGTGTACATGGTGCTGGGGTTCGAATCTGCATACTTGCACATGCAAGACAAGTACCGTAAACCCCTGAGCCACTGCTTCAGCCCATACCTATATTTTTAATGTGAGGTTTTTTTAGTTTTCATATTGGGCATGCATTACACTGTTTATAAGTGGGGGATCTATAAAAATGAAATAATACTGTTCTAAAATAAGGCTAGTTGTCATCTACCAATTTTTAAAGAAAAAGCTATGCTAACATGCAAAAAAGAAGAAATTAATATGGAGGAAGTTTTGTCCCTTTACTGTGTACATTTTATAATATATGCTGCAGTTGCACATTTTCTTGTGTTGATGCATGGATGATTATGCTTATTCTCTAAAACTCTAGGCAAACCAATTATTTAGTAGATGGATAAGTGTACATACTTTATAATTCCTTTTTCAACAGTATGTGAAGCAGAGGGACATTCTAAAGAGGACATCTAGCGGTTGCTGTGGTAACCTTCAGACTGCATTTTAGTAATCTTTTATGTAAGTTTATAGTGTTGGAATTGATTTTAACATTCAGGAAGAAGGCAGTAACTGGTGGCTATTAACCCTTACAAACTGTATTGTGATAATTACTCAGCTTTAAAGAGAACATTGTAGTCACGGTGGATGTGTTGAAGAACAGCCCTAAAATGATTAAAGGAATTTAAAACCTGTGTTAGATTCTCATGGCAACTTTAAAGAACTGTCACTCCAGCTCTAATTAAAGTTCCTATTTATTATAGAGCACTTGCTATGGTACAGTCAGCATGCTGAATGTTTCATAAGTACTATCTCGTGTACTTCTGATCCCTGACTTAAACCTTACAGTAATCCTGAAAAAGTAGTATTATCATTGTTATTTGATAAAAGAGAGCAAAAATGAGACTTAGAGAATTTAGGTGAGTTGTCCAAAGACACATTGTTAGGACGATTCAAACCTAAGTCATCTATCCACACTCTTAACCCCTGCTCTATCCGATGCTTTCCCTGATACCTGATCTGGGTTTGTTCTAAATGTGTCCCTTGAAGGAAGATGCTGCAGTGCAGCTTATCCAGTCTCATCTTAATCAGCCACGCATATTAAACAACAACCCCATTGAACATGACACTATTGCGCTTTCCAGAAGTCTGATGTCTGCTGCTTATGACATTAAGGTATACAACTAAGATTGCAAGAATAATTGTTCCACACCACACATTTATTTTGGAGCCCAGCTATAAGATAAGGCAGATGGCTAAATGGGTGTAGGTCTGGAGGAGAGTTGCATCAAAATTGAGGCAGTGAGTGAACACTCCCCAAAGAGCTGGCCTTCGAATAAGATCTAAATCCTCACTGTTGGGAGGACAGTTATGGAGGTACCACAATGATGTTATTTGTTTGAAATGCAGAGCCTCACGTTCCTACTTCAATCTACTGGGTCAGAATCTGCATTTTAACAAGGATCCTCATATGATTTTCAGGCACATTAAGATGTGGAAAGCACAGCTCTAAAGAATGTACGTGTGTAGCATTTCAACAGTGTAGGTGGCAGGAACAATGCTGAGGTCATAGGATAGAGTGAGCAAAGGCAGTGGTGGTGGGGACTGATAAAGCAGTTCCAGGGAAATGTCACATTTGGTTGAACCATACATAACCTGGAAGAAGGTGGGTCATGGGAAGATAGGGCTGATTTCATGGAGGGTCTCTTCTTGTTCTAGAGGTAATGGGTGGGCGGGTAACTTGAAATTTTTGATCAGGAAATGATGCTGTTTTAGTCAGCTTTTTTTCACTGCTATGACTAAAAGACTGGGAATGTGGCTCAGGGCATTGCAATCAGGAAGAGGAGAGAGAAGCCCGCGCGCACTCACACACACGCACACGCAGAGAGAGAGAGAGAGAGAGAGAGAGGGAGATTGACTCCACTTGCCAGATTTAAAACATATACCCCAAAGGCACACACCTAATGACCCACCTCCTCCAGCCACTCCCTACCTGCCTTCAGTTACCACTCAGTTAATCCCTATCAGGATTAATTCTCTGATTGGGTTTAGGTTCTCATAACCTAATCATTTCACCTCTAAACCTTCTTGCATTGTCTCACACAAGAGCTTCTCTAGGAAATCTATTATCCAAACTATAACAGATGTAATGTTAATTTTTATCTAATAGCCCCTTAAAATTTATTAAGTATTTAAGGTTTGTGATAAATTTGGAATTTAACCATCAGGCAAGGTGCAACTTCATGCATTTCCTACAGTCTTCACATCACTGAACAAATCTATTATTAATAGGCATTCAGTTTATGGTAGTTATTAAAAGAGAATGGTGTAAACCCTGAAAGCAATCAGAAACACTTGAGAATTCTACACCTATCACCCATCCCCTGACAGCAGTTTGATAGTGAAATTGATCTAAGAGATTTAAAAGCCTACATGGCCTTGTCCTTCACAAGTAGATGGAACAAGAGATAAAGTATTGGTCCACTGTATTTCGCATGGGTCAGGTTCTCCTTTGCTCTCTCAATCTGAGAAGGGCCCCAAATCCCTTCCCCCAGGCTCCTTTGATGAGGAATCTGAGAGACAGAAGCTATTTTGTAAAGCTGTCAGCTGTCCTGAATAAAGGAGCCAGGAACAAGAGAAACAGATAAGAGGTGCATTCTCAGGCATAAGGGGGAGCCTTGTCTGCCTTGAATTAAAGGACAAGGGAAGAGGATTTTGGAAGGGCGGGTGAGTCAACTGAATGGACTCTTCATCTGCAGGCTGACAGCAGTGTTACAGGCCCCAAATGAGTTGACAAAGATATCTAATGACTGGTTGAGAAACAAAGACAAGCAAGGGATAAGTACCACTGGACACAGGATAATGCTGCATATTACAGGTGAGGGTGTTTATCAGAATGAATAAATTGGAGACAAAAGTAATAACCCAGATTTCTGCTCCTGTGCACCTTAATTCTTGCTAAAAAGTTGCATGAAGGAAGTTCAAAGACTGATGCAATCACTCAGTCCTGTGACAAGTCAGATCTTGGGAAGATTTGCAACATTCTTAGTCTGGGGTGGATGTGATTGTTCACAATCTGTCAACCTGTGTGATACATTGAAACTTCTCCCACACATCTAATGACAGATTTAAAATGCATCTAATGCATTTTTAGAAAACACTTAAAAAAAGGACACCTGCACCCAGTGGTCACTGTCCATAGCACATGACTGTCCTGTTGGCCAGGAGATGCAAGGACTTTCTATCTGATTGACGTACGTATTCTGAGATCCGCCATTGCAGCCTCCCCAGATTCAAATCATAAAGATGTCTTTCTTGACCTTTGTTGTGTGTGACCACATGGGAGCTGTGCATTAGGGATGATATCCCAGGGTGTTTTTTTTTTTTTTTTTTTTTTAACCAAAATCACAGGCAATTTTTTTTCTTTTTTTCCCCTCTTCGTTTTATTTTACATTTTTCATTCATTCAACATAGTCTTACATTTAGGAGGGAAACATTGCCACAGAATCGTGAACACATGCATAATGAACACAAGCCGAGGCTGATGCTTGTTCATGGTATGCTCCCCTTTAGGTTCCCCCCAATATGTGTTTCCCCCTACTTTATCCCCATGTTAGTTGGGCTTCTCATGGAAGTCAAAGGTTCCCCACTGGGTTGATAACCCCCCTATTCCCAGCCTCCACCTGCCTTGACCCTCCTAGCTCCCCTAACTCCCCTCCCTTCATCCCCCAGCATCATAAGCAAGGTTCCCCTTGCTTGTTGAGATTATTATTAGCTTATCCAACTTTCAATCTGTTTCTGGTTTTATTCTAGCTTCCACATATGAGAGAAAACATTTGGCTCTTGAGTTTCTGAGTTTGGGATATTTCACTCAGCATAATTTTTTCCATGTCCATCCATTTGGCTGCAAATACCATGATATTGTTCTCTCTGATAGCAGAGTAGAATTCATATATATGTATGTGTGTATATATATACCACAGTTTTCGGATCCACTCATTCAGTGAGGGGCATCTGGGTTGGTTCCATAGATTAGCTATAGTAAATTGAGCTGCTAAAAACATTGATTAAGCTGTGTCTCTGTAATAAGCCTATTCTAGCTCTTTTGGGAAAATACCCAGGAGTGGGATAGCTGGGTCATAAGGTGGTTCCAGGCCTAGTTTTTTGAGGAGTCTCCACACTGCTTTCCAGAGTGGCTGTAGAAGCTTACAGTACCACCAAAAGTGTGACAGTGTTCCTCTCTTCCCACAACCCCACCAGCATCTGTCATTATTTGTATTCATTTTTGCCATTTTGATAGGAGTGAGGTAGAATCTCAGTGAAGTTTTGATTTGCATTTCTCTGATTGCTAGTGATGTAGAGCATTTTATTATATATTTATGAGCTTTTTGGACTTCCACTGTTGAGGAGTTTCTATTTAGCTCTCTAGCCCGTGTATTGATTGGATTATTTGTGATTTTGGTGTTCAGTTTTTTGAGTTCTTCGTATATTCTGGTTATTAGTCACAGGCAATTTTTAAATCGGAGGTTTAGCTATGACAGTCCTTTGCTTGCCAGGTAAATGCTTAGTGTTGGCATTTGATCAATTCTTCAATCAAAGTTTGAGAAAGGGATTGGATTTACTCTCTACCTATGGATTTCTGCCTTAAGTATTAGGACTGGATAATTTTTTTTCATGTCCTTAACATGAATGACTTCCACCTGGGTCTTGTCAGACACATTAGAATAATTTCTTGGCGTGGGAATCACAGCTAATATGTCCTTTTGTCCCCAGACTTCATTCCAGGATACAGATTTTTTTTGCTGCAGGATTATTGTCATTTTTCTGAAGTTAGACATGCCATACTTAAGGGAGTTTGGGGATGGACATGAGGAGTCTAATTTTGGTGAGGCCTCATTCTTCTTGATTATTTTTGCTTTTATTTTCTTCTACTAACTTGAATTTGATGGAAACACTTTTGCTTTCTCTACCCTTAAAACTCACCAGTATTCTTAACTCTCAGCTCTATTGTTAGCCTTTGTCAGAAGAGTCTGTTTTAGTGATATTATAGTTTGTCCTTTTCTGCTTTCAGAGGAATTGATGTTCAATTAAAGACCATGTTTTCCTTGTAAATGTAGCCAAGCCCTCCTAATCTCTGACCCCCTACCTCTGGCTTTAATTGACACAAGATTTGAGTCCCATAATAGGAGTAGCAATTTACCAGCAGCTGTGCAAACACATAACAAGAATCCAGGTCAACCTTGAAACTTACCATTGTAGGTCTGCACACACCTCTTCCTTGGATCCCTCAGCTAATGAGTCAGGCTAGGATCTGTTACTGATAATTCCTTTCCCAATTTTGGAATTCATTGAATGTTCAGTGGACTAGTGATGGAAAAGTAACTATCTACTGATTGGCTTCCACATTAATGGCAGAACTCATTGTTTTACTTCAATGAAAAGTTCAAGTGATCTAACTGCCCAATGCTGTCTCAGATTTTCTTTGCAAAATGTTGACTTTATGCTCAGGAAAGTATTCCAGAAATAGTGGTTTCATATCCCCATTTACATCATCTGAACTCAACTCGGCAACTCTCTGAATGGCATAGGTTGGGACACATGCATCTGTCTGAATCAATCACAGAAGTCAGTGGGATGGAATGCTCTCATTTATCTAAGCTTAGATCAGGTGACCTTCCTAGCACTGAGGATGGGGAGTCTACCAAACCCTACCTACAAGGAATGATTTGGTGAACAGATGGCTTCTCAAAAGAAACTGGATGCTGAGCAGGCAAAAACACTAAATGTCCTACATTTCCTGATAGGTCAGCGTTGAAGCTGACACAAGACTCCAGTTTGTTACATGTGGCAGGAGGACCAAGTTTCAAATATTATTCAATAAGTTTCACTCATTATAGAAGTCTCATGCAATAGTTCCAGATATTAAGCCTATGATTCTTTAGCTGGTTTTCTAGTTTTAAATTTAAATGAGATTATGTGGAATTTTGCAGAAATGGTATGAGGTTGTGGGACCCTCACTAGTATTCCACACATATTAATGAGCCCCTTTCATGAGACAGGCATGAGACTCAGCATTCATTTATAAATTTGATGAAGACATGTCTCATACTCAGGAAAGACTCATAGTGGGGCTAAGAAATATGCTCTTAAAGAAATAAATCACACCAGGTGTAATGGTGCACACCTGTAATCCCAGCAGCTCAGGAGGTTGAAGCAGGAGGATTACACATTCAAAGCCAGGCTTAACAACTTAGTGAGGCCCAAAGCAACTTAGTGAGACCCTGTCTCAAAAAAAAAAAAAAAAAAAAAAAGACTGGTGATGTGGCTCAGGGGTAGGCATCTCTGGGTTCAATCCCTGGTGTAAATAAATAAACAAATAAAATTACAATGTAATGTCCTAATGATTACAACAAAGGGCATGGTTGTTTTTTGAGATTCCACAAAGTGTTGAGCACTGGACTTCTTGTTCTTTCCACATTTTCTTACTCAAACTTCAAAGCAATCCCTCAAGGTAAGCATTCTTACTTGAAGACACTGAAGTTTAGAGAAATGGAATCTTCTGCCTTTGGTCACTTAGCTAATGAGTAGCAGGAATCTTTGGGAATCCTACTTGGGAATATTGTTTTCTCTACAATTAGGAATTCTGAGAAAGTGTGACCATTCTTTAGGTGTTTAGCATAATTTCATCTTTTCACTCCTCTGGAACTTAGCTGTGCTGAAGTCTTACCAATTCATCCACTCCAGATCTTCATACCATACATCTTCCTACTCATTGTTCAGGCCACTGGCATCTTGTACCTATATTGCCAGGAAATTTAACTGGCCATTTCCTTGCTTCCAGTCACTCTAATTCATCCTGCTACCAGGTGAGTTTTGAGGTAGGCAGAAGTTGTATGCCATAAAATAATGTCTTCATCATTCACTTGATAAATATTTATTCTGAGCCAAACATTGAGTTGGATGCTGGTTTAAAGCTTCAAATAAAACACAATCCCTTTTAAGGATTTCATTAATGTTTAGGGAAGGCAATCATACATTATTTATTATAATAAAATACACATCAACAAGCCCTTGCTGCACGAACTGCAGTGTTTTCTCACTGCCATCGTGGAAGTACTGACAATTTTTAGCTTAGACTGTGCTATACATTTAAACTTGTCCTATATAATGTCCTCCTTGAACCATTCATTCCAGTCAACTGGTCTACTTAGTCCTTATACAAGGCTCTGTGCCTGTACTTCTCCATATCTTCTTCACATAACTTCCAGGTTCTCTCTATCCCCAGCAATTCTGAGTTTGTAATCTTACCTGTAAACTCTAAGATCACTTCTCATTTGTACTTGATATAACTGTCTGTGTTGTTTGGCACTTGTGACCATCTCTAAACTCTGATGGTGAATGTTTAAGTATTTTTTTCTACTAAGGCTTTCATGTATCACCAGTATCTCATCAAATAGTTGCTGAATAAAGGCCCAAAAGTCCTCTAACCAATGGTGGAAAACAGGCTTTATGCAGAATAGAAATAGAAGAGTTCAGCTAAGAAGCAAGTACATGAGCATCAAAGTAAGCACAGATAAAAATGCTTCTTTTCTCAAACATTACTCTTTTATTTTTTCCTTGTTTTACCATATTCTTTGATGATGGGGGGGTCCTCTCTTCAGGGTGAGAGGGAAACAAAGTCTTATCCTTTAACCAATAACTGAAGGTCAAGTGCAGAAGTCATTCTCACTGGTTCACTCAGGATTTGAGGCATCTTTGAAATAAAACAGCAAAACATTTTTCATTTTTCATTGGTTTAATTTCCTTCATACAGAGATATTAATAAAGTCAGTAGTTTAAAAATTACTAGCTTTATGTAGTATTTGGTGATTACATAGCTTTGATGATGTCTTTATTAACATGATGATCCTTATGGGAAACATTTTTTCTAAGTGAAAATTACAGCATTTAGATGCTTATTTTATGTTAAAGGGAACTTGTGATTAGTGTTGATATTCTCTGGTGGTTTTCTGTGATTTTTCTCTGGGTTAAAGCACTTAAGTAGTTGATAAAATATCATTTGTTTCTATGATATGCTTATAGACGGTATTTTGGCTGACTTCAGGGCTGAATTATTTTCCCTAAAATGATTTTCCAAAAAAGACTAGCAATTTGCTGATAAATGTTCTTGTAATGGCTGCATAATCAAGACCTAGTAACTAATTATGTAATGGGGTAACAGGAATGTGAGCGAATGATACTTCTTATGAGATAATTTAAGACAACTTCTCTGTTTGGGGGACTTATACTGCTGATGTTTGACTTTAACTTTTTCAAGGTATAATTTTCAAAAAGAAAAAAAGGATGTTAAATTGATTTGTTTCTTTCAAGCAGACTTAATTGCTTCAATTTTTGGAACTTACTCCTTTTAAGACAGCAGCATCGCATTTGATAACTTTTGCTCATTTGACTCCAGAATGTTTATTCAGTTGAGAAATGAAAATGTGCCTCAGTATAAAACATAGGGTGATTTTTTTTCTGAATGACACTAAAGCTGTTTCTGGTCTAGGGAAGTATTAGTTCAGAATCCTGTAAGACTTGGTTCTTTCTCTGACATGTGGACATAATAAGTCAGCCACATTTGCACAAGAGCAAATTCTTATGGCTTAATTTTCCCCCAAACATATATTATTATGTAGATAGGAGAGCAGAAATTTGGAAAGGTACAAACATTATTCTGATTTGGGAGTCTAATTTCCCCCCATGTTTTTAATGAAAGTAACTTTAGTTTACATGTAAGGTGCTCTTGCGTGTAAGGGAGGCACATTAGTGTTATATGTTTAGCAAAATATAAAATCTTTTATTTAAATGATCAGAACGTAAAACCTGTGTTATAGATCTGATTTTTTTGACACTTTGGGAAGCACTAGCTCGGCTGGTACTTTTATTTCAGGAACAAATGTGAACTCTGGAGGAAGTTCAACAAATTCTCTTAAAAACAAACTAAGCAAGAGGTACACATTATTGCTTTATTTACATGTTAGTCTTCCTGTGAAGGTGGTATCTCCCTGACCCTGTTGTTTGTCTCACTTCATCTTTGACTCCAACAGAGATCAAAATATATTTTATGGACTTTTAGTTTGGCAATATGCTGGCAAATGGGAAAACAAGAAACCTAAAGCAAATTTCTGCCACAGTGCTTTTAATATTGAGACAGATTTTTATCTAACAGAGCCAACAGAATGGAATATGAGAGCACCAGCAGCTCAGGGCTGTAAACACAGCCTCCTGATGACACATCCCTAGGGAGACAGATCATACAGTTTTTATATTATTCAGCTTGTCACCCTACTGGTACAGAAGTGATTTTTGCCTCAGAAAATGTCTTTCCCAAAACTCCAGCTGTCCCTCATTCATAAAGCAGTTTTAATAAGATGGTTGTTTACTACAAAACAATGATAGTGCTAATAATGAATCACTACCACCATAGCATATTCCTTACCATCGATGGTTGACTTGATGCCAAACAGCTGGAGGAAGAGTGAGAGGAAATGCAATCAAGCATTTAAACATCATCACTGGTTGTTTCCAAACAGAAACATCCAGATGTTTAGCATTGTGGAAGTAATGTTTGATTGCCTACCTTTTTCATATTTTATCTGGATCTTTTGATGTTCTGTAGATGGAATTTTGGACTATTCTTCCTTTTCAATATCCCAAATAGTTTTTCTGGTCATAAATGGCAACAGCAGCGCTGAAGACCAGCAGAGGCAAAGCCTGGCAGGGAATGCATGAGGTAAGGAAGAAGAGACTTGGACTGTGGTTAAATGGGTCCCTCTCCTGGCTAATGTATATGGAAGCAAGCACTTTTTAAAGGCATCTGTTGAAGCAGGTTCAATTTTCAGTTAAAGAATATGCAAGAATTAAGATGCCAAATAAAGGGACCTTAGGTTTTCTGAGATCCAGAGGCTGAATAATAAGGAACTTCTTTTGGATATTCAATTCTAAGAAAGAAGACTGTCTAATATTCTATTGAGTATACTGGCTTAAAAAGAATCTGATCTCACTAATGTGGAAATAGAGCTGTTTCCTTTTTCAGATTGATACATCAGGCCAAATTAAAAGTCTAGGATAAATGAAGTACTGGGCTCCCCCACGTTTTAGGATCTCAGAGTACCCTACCAAAATTAACTCATGCTTCCCACAGTACTTCTCACATATCAGTTATTGGAACTTAGCATTAGAACTGTTGCCAAATGCTCTGCTAATTTAAAACCACTGAAAATTAATGATCTCATCAACAATGGCTTAGTTTCAGAATGAGATTCATAGGTCCTGGTGCTAAAATAAATTTCACTCTTCCTACCTAAGAGTGAAAGAAAAAAATAGTCATTTACTGACATGTCCCCGCATGAATCAATAATATTACAGATTGTGGAGGAGCCAAGAAAAACTTGGGCATATTAATACCCAGCCTGCTCACTGATTCAAGATTACTGGTTAAAGAGCATTCTGCACTGATGACGACTCTGTGGCATGAGTAACAATGCCATCATTAACACGTGGGGCTGCTTAGCATTTAGAACACTTCACACATAAAGAGAAGTTAACACAGGACTATTTATTGTGCTTTAGACAGATGGTTTAATGTTTCTTTAGCCTTCAGCCTATTAGGCCACCCATGGTTTTCTTCAGCCAAAGGCTTTTTAAAAAATAATTGGTCTGCAGCAATTTCCTAACAAGCCTGACTGCAATTTATTTCCCTAAATCTTTTTCTTACCCTCAACTATCCCTTAAAATGGTTTGTGACTGACAAAACTCCATGAAGCTGATTCCCCACATATAAGTAAGTATGAATATAAAAGATGAAGAGCTTATATCTCATCATTAATAGTTTTTTTGTTGTTATAGAAAAGCTATTCAGATGATTACTTTGGAAATGGTTCTCTCATGAAGAGACATTGCCTCCTTCTGGAGAAGCTGCTGCCCCAGAAGTCTTCAATACTGGCAATAGCAACCCAACGTAGATGGATACCTGTGGGTGGCAAGTGTGCATTCCACTGAACATATATGCTCATCACAAATGGTAAAGGAGAAGAGCAATACCTTTGAGGAACAGGTAAGAGGTACATGCTTAGAAGGGAATGAAGAGGCCACAGATGCCCTGATCTTACTATCAAAGCAAGAGAGTCTTACACTGGAAAAACATGCAAGACATATTTGTACAGTACACATTTTTTTGTGGGCTCTTAATGACCTCCTGCATTGCTCTGGCCTCTCTTCAGCTCTCCAGGACTTTCTGTGAACCGCTTTAGGGGAGCACCTGACTCAGAGGTCTGGAGACTCCTGGGATTGGCTTGAATGGATGATTATTTGCATATTCTTGTCTATATAATCACCCCCATTGAGGTTCTACAGAGGCATGCTTAGGCCTGGGGCACAAAAAAGCAATTACACAGCAGAGAGGATTTAATGATTAGATGTGTTTAAGGGGGCACTTGTCTCCTGACTGTGCACTCTCACTCAGGAGGGCTGGAGAGGACTGAAGTCTGAACATAGAACTAGAAATTGTCTTTTCTCTTTGAGGAACAAAGAGGACTTGCTGGAGGCTCAGATTTCCTGATTACACTTTAAGAGTTGTTGGACTGGAGTACTTGCTGCTTCTGTGACTGTTACTAGTGGCAGGCTCTTGAACTGAAACTGTCAATTTCCTCACCTATGGGGAAGCAGCCCCAGGCACCGTCATGGGTGTTCAGTCTGACCATATCTTGTTTACTTCCCAGCGCAAGATGCCAAGCCAGTCCCACCTCATGAACCAATTCAATAGCTCTCTGTTGTGCTACAGGGCGACAGATAGTTGACTATCGGGGACACAGGCCTGGACTATGAACGATTGTGTGGCCAGGCCTTGCAGCATGTGCTGGCTTTCCATGTGGTCAGCTTCTCACAGGAGCAATTCCGGCTGGTGCACGTGGAGGTGGAGGCGAGGGCGGTCAACCACAAAGTGTTAGCTTCCCCAGGTACCAGCTTCCGATGGAGGTGTCCGAGAGTGTGGCAGTGGGCACGTGCATCCCCCCCCCCTCCTCCAGGTGCCGGTAGACGAGGATGTGGGTGCTAACAGGCTGCAGAGTGCGCTCCTAGCTGAGCCACACAGCCAGTTCCGAGTCGAGCTGCAGATGGGCGCAGACGGCGCCCAGTTCTGGTGCTGTTCCAGGAGCTGGACTGAGACAGTCAGGCAGCTTACAGACCAGAGCTAGTGACCTAGGACGGCTGCCGCCCAGCGCACTCTGCCATCACAATTCTCAGCGTGCGTGTGCTAGATGCCTTCCCTCAGGGCGCTGTGGCGGAGGTGGAATTGGCGGAGGACGCGCCTGTGGGCTCCTTGTTACTGCACCTGGACGTGGCGAGGGTCCCAACAGCGAAGTGGTGTTCGTTCTCCTTCTGCGCTTGCACGTCCACAAAAGCGTGCGGTTGGACCCGCGCTTGGGTAGCCTCACCCTGGCGGGATCCATGGGACTGCCAACGCAGAACACCTACGAGCTGGACGCGCGCCCCTAGGACCGTGGCCCTGGACCCTGCATCGCGACCTGCGAGGTCAATCGTGCTCATTCGCGACGTCAAATACAATGCTCCCTACATCTCTATCACCCCGCTCGCCAGGCCGGACGCGCCAGGTGCCTCTCCTTCAACTGCGGCGGGCTTCAGGGTGTGTGTGTGTGTTTGTGTGTGTGTGTGTGTGTGTGTGTGTGTGTGTGTGTGTGTGTGTTGGGGGGACAGATACGAGGTGTCAGCGGAGCCCCCGGGGCCAGTGTCATCATGCTGTCTGAGGGGGCGGCGCACTAGGGCCTGGTGGCTCTCTGGTCAGCACCTCGGACAGGGCACCTAGGCACTGGGCAGGCGCTGCGCCCTCTAGGGGCATGGGCGTTTCCGACTGCAGCCCGGCTACGTAGGCAGCTACCAGGTGGTGACCGCAGCTTCACTTGATGTGAAGACCTCTCCGAGAACAACCAGAGGCTGGTGGCCTAGGATCGTGGCGCGCCTCCGCTGCTCACCGTGATGCCCCACACCGTGCGTGTGGGCAACGAGAACGACAATGCGCCACTCTTCACGCGGTCAGTTTATGAGGTGTCGGTGCTACCTGGAAAACGAGGTGGGCTGCGCCAGGGACTCCGTGGCCATCTATGTCTCTGTGGACCCACTCACTGGAGAACTGCGCGCTCGAGGGTTCTTTCACACGAGGAGCTGGCAGAAATGAAGGGGGACTGGAGGCACTAGACCGGGGCTCTCTGCAGCTATGGGGTCGCACTGTACTGCGGTTGCAGGTGGAAGACTAGAATGACCACGCGCCCCGCTTGGTGGCCTCGCGGCTCCTTAGTGTATCAGCCCAGCTGCCACTGCACCAGGACATGCCTTTGGGCTACCTAATGACTGCACTGCAGACAGAAGAAGAGGACGAAGTCCCCAGCAGAGAGCTTACTTAACAACCTCCTTCACAATGATGGCAACTTTGGGCGTCTCGCGTTGCACCCAGTTAACGGTGAACAGTCCCTGCGGAGCAGTGCCTCCAGTCCCTGTAGCTCTCTAGTCCTTTGACTGCAGTCGTCGAGGTGTGCGATGAAGGCAGGCCTACAGTGTCCTGCACTGCCAAGCTGCTTCTGGTGCCCACGGATCCGGCGCCACCTGGTGGAAAAGTGGTGCTGGTGACGCCGCCGCCGCGCCGCCAAAAGAGAAAGGGGAGGGTCCAGGCAGGCGAAGCGAAGCACAGCTTCCGCAGCAGGGAGGCAGCCTGCCCTCTCAGTTACCTGGGTTGGTGCTTTGGCCGGCGGCTGTGGCCTTCTGCTAATGGCCGTCGTCATCGTGGCTTGTTCCTGCTAGGCTGACGATGGGACGTGGAGAAAAAAAAGCTTTGTGTGCAATGCTTAATGTGCATCAGGCGAGAAGTGACCAACCTGACCCAAGTCACAGAGTGTTGGGAGCTGACTCTGGGGGCTTAAACTCAATATTATTCGTGAGGTCACAGCTGCTTTCCATTTCCATAGAGATCCAGGGGGTCGAGTCTGCAGAAATTTTCAAGAGTGGGGACAGTGGAGTGTCTTTGTAGTCCTCTTCTGGGGAGAGGACCAGGGTCCCCCGGGCCCAGGTAGAGCACCTTCAGTCCTCTTAATTATTCTTATTAACTTTTAGTAGATTTTCCTTTTGGGGGGGGGGCTTATGAAAATTTGGTGCCTAATCTTCTTGTTTGGCATTTCCAATGGCTAATTTTTTTCCCCCACAGTTGAGGACAGAAGGGGGCCTGACAATCACGTGTTAGTGTAGGCCTGTGCCCTTCTACTCTGTTTGTGCCCATGACAACTTCCTTTGGATTGAATGAAGCCCTCCCTCAGGGTTAATGCTGCCATTCTGAAGCACTCCAAATGAGAGATGCAGTCCCTGCTCTGTCAGTTTCCATATCTAAGGGTGAAATATTATTAAGTGCCGCTCTCCTCTCTTTTTAAGAGTTCATTCTCAGTTCATTCTCTTTCCCCATTCCTTTACACAGAGGATAAATCTGCTGTAGGTTTAAGGTAATTTCTGAATTTTATCATTATCTCTAAGCTATATGTTTGACAATGTTGTACACTTTTTTTTATGGATAACAAAGTAATTCTTTCCTTTTCACTTCCAGGACACATCCACATCCAGGTGAATTTAGTGTGAAGGACAGTGGAGAAGGAGAAGGTGGATTGAATGATAGCAGTTCTGATATCAGTAGAGAGGGCTTCAAGAAAGCATCCTATGAAATGATTGCAAAGCAAGTAGGTAAATTCAAATCTGTGACTTTGAACCTCTTTCAAAGTCATTATCATACTTATATGCATGACTGCAAACAATAAAACTAAGTAAGTGACTCATCTATACAGTCTTAGGGGGCAATATCTTGGTCATTTTGGCTGCTATAATAAGATATCTTAGACTGGGAGGCTTAAACAATGAACACCTATTTCTCATAATAGACAAATTTCATTTAGGCCAGGCTTTCGTTTGCTCTAAACATGTGAGCCCGTGGCTTGGTTTGTCTTTGCTTTTTCTGCACCAACACAACCTCATTGTATTTTATCCATCTGGTATTTTATTTAAAAGTTTTGTTTCCTGGGAATGCATTTTCTTTAATGGTAAAATTCTTTCTGACGGTGTCTGGTTCTGGGGTGGAGCTCCTTGTGGAGAAGGGCATCATCTATTACGAGTTTTGTATCAGTTTGCATGCAAATTGTCTGTATCTTAAGAAGTGTATCTTAAGAACCTATTTCTTGATTCTCTTTTCAGATCAGAACCTATTTCTCAACACTCTAAAGTCTTCTATTTAAAACAAAATCCAAAATCCTTTTCCTGTCATCCAAGTTATAATTTCTGGACAATAATCTAGCATCAAACATAGTGACTTAAAATAATTATTTTGTTATGGTCACGGATTCTGTAATTCACTTTGGACAAGACCTAACAAAGATAGTTTGTCTCTATAAAGTGTGAGGGGCCTTAGCCAGGAAGATTTGATGGCTGGGGCTAGAGTCTTCTGAAGGCTGACTACGTGAGCTGGGATGACCCAAAGTCTAGTCTTATTTTTTGAGTACACCAAACATTATTTCCTTTTCAGAGCCCAGGTTCTTGCTGTTCCCTTAGATTTTCCCCACATATACTCTATTCACTTCCTGATTTTGTTCAGGCCATTGCTCAAATATCTGTCTATTTAAAGAGCTTTTCCAAACATCAGATTGCCTCTTCTGCCTCACTATCTCTTTATCCAGCTTTATTTTCCTTTATAGCACGTATCACTGCTTGACATTATTTTATCTATATATTATCTATTTGTTTATTGTTTATTCCTTAGTCCACATTGAATTGCCAGCATCAAATATATACTAAAAAAAAGCAACAAATTTACTGAATGGACAAATGAAAGATGCATTCTAATCAGCAACCTGAATGATAACTTCTTATGATCATAACTGCATTTTAGATTTGGGTAACATTGTGTTGGGGTTTTTAGAAGTGCCATTTTATCTATTTGCTTTCCGGAAAGTTTTATTGTCATCTTAAAAATGTGAAGATTTTTCCAATAAATTTATCTTTATGGATAATTTAATATTAAATTAACCTTTTCAGAATATCAAATTACTGAACTCTTACAGTTTATTCTCTAGGGATTTACCAACTTATTCTTGTCTTAATTCAGCTTCCTCTTCCTAACACAATAAGCAGACCCTACAGATCCCTGACAGTTAAAGGTGTGGTGGTCAAGACCATGTGCTCAGTCTGAGAGGATGTAGTTTCTTGGTAATAACAGTTATATTTCCTCTTACTTATATTCAACAGGAGCCTTTTATTTATGTAATAAACGTTTGCATTTCACTTTCTGCATGCCAGGAACTGTTCTGGCTGCTTTTAAAATATTAACTTACTTGAACCATGCAGCAATGCTATTAGTAGGTACTATCATTTAGCCACATTTCACATATAGGGAAACTGAGACACAGAGCTGTTGGAGTAATTTGGTCAATGCTCCTCAGTTGTTAGGGGAAGAGCTTAGCTTCTAACCTAGGAAATCTGGTTCTGGAGTTCATGCTTTTAATATTCTGCTATATATACATATTTTTGAGAGAGAATGAATCAATTTTATTTATTTATTTTTCGTTTGGTTTTTATTTTCTCAACACTTGGTTGTGTATGTGGTGCTGGCGTTTGAACCCAGAACCTTGCACATGCCAGGCAAGTGCTCTACCACTGAGCCACTGCTCCAGCCTCCATATTTTCAGTAGATCTTTAAATTCTTACTTTGTGAGTCTTTTTAAAATTTAGGACTGATTTACATTTCTGAGAATGTTTCTATCTTTGAGCATGAATGAGATGTTCTGATTTATGGTTTGATTTATATTCCAACTCTGTGCTGCATTTTCTTATAAAAGTTTTAGTGGGGTTGAAAGAATGACTCATGGGTGATAGCAAGGCAATTGAATTAAAAACTGATAGCTAGAAGATAAGTTTAATGAAGGCATTTTTAAAAATCATTTTTGCATCTCACCCTTAATGGTTAACACAGAGGAATAGATTATTAAACAAACTGCTAATCTTCTGAAATTCCATTTTTTGATTATAACTTCACTCATTCCTCTCACCAAACCTGTAATAAAGATTCCAGCAAATTATTTAATTGACTTGCTTGAATTTGATTTCCGCTTCACTTCCTCAGTGTGCCAGCAGGTGGAGGTGCAAGTCATTGGCAGAAAAGCCAGAGAAAGAAAAAAAGCTAACAGCTGGAAAACTAGTCCCTAACCCCGAATGTTGTTTGCATTTTTAAGCATATTGTTCTATAGCATTTTGATTTTTCTGATTTTGAATTTTAAATTCTGTTTTATTTCTAAGTTGTTTCAGATTATTTAGAAGGAAAAGCATTTAAGGATCCTGAAAGATTAAACTAGGAATCTCAAACCAGTATGAACCCTTCATCACATCATGAAAATAGCTACAGGATTGAAATTTCTTCAAAGACCCTTTACCCTCACATTTCCCAGCTGAAAAAAATGAATTTCTACCCAGAGCACTCAGAACTCAAGCAGTGTTATTTTCAAGTCTGTGCGTCCCACAGTGAAGGGTTGCCAACTGTATGTGACAGAGTTCAAAACTGCAGACCAGCAATGCCACCTCCCGCTTTTCTGGACAGAATGATGAATTAAATCTTTCTTCAGGGATGGATCACCTTGACATCTCTCAGGAACAGCCACTTCATTCTGAAATGCTGCATCTAATATAGACAGTTATGTTTTGGCAATACATACATTTATGTTTCTGTAAAGTGTTTATGAGTCAAGTTATATGCCTCCTAGTTTTGATGTACATTTCCTTAAATTATGTCAATGATGACAGAGCACATGATGATCTTACATGATCCAGGATATTTCATGAAAGAGTCTTAAAAGTGATCTTTATTGCAATGAATATAATGGATGAACATACATTTTATGTTCTTACACAATTTATGAATGTAAATAAAATATTCAGTCTAGCTGTTCATTTCCTTTTGGACGTGTATGTAATTCTACTTTAGAATAACACTAGACTGGATTAAGAACTTAGATCTCAACCTGAATCATAAAGCCCAGTGGGGAGGAAAAGGAAGCTGTGGATAGGCAACACTGAGGCATGGGGCTATCATCTCTCTAGCCAGGCATCTAAGAGAGTTGCTGAGTGCTTAATGGGAATAAAACTAGCAGATTTTGACAATGGGTTAAAATCAAACTGGAGTGGCTGTTGATGTTTCTGGGCACTAAACCATTCTCACCATTCAGAGGCTGGGGCTTCAGGGAGCAGGGGTTGCAAGAACTAGAGAAAAGATCTTATGGCTTCTGCCATTTCTAGCAATACTCCTCTCCTATGTGCAAACAGAAGGCTAGAAGGAAATTGAAGTAGAAGAACAGGGCACAAGAATGAGTTGAGCCCTAATTGCAATGACTTGAGGGGCTATGTGAACAGTTGCTGGGTCTCCTCTGTGTCTAATGGACCCATGGGAATAAGGCTGGGGATGGGATGGAGGCATCTGGATCATGTCTTGTTTTTTTGCAAGATTGGCTCAGACTGTGGAAAGCATGGAGTCTGCAAGTACAATTCCTTAATATCTCCAACTGGAAGAGTCTGAGGTTATTAATTTCTAGCAGGCAAGAACTGTGCAACCTGATATAATAACTACTATCTACAAGTGACTGTTTCAGTTTAAATGAATTAAAATTCAATACAATGAAAAATTCAGTTCCTTAGTCCCTGTATCCACATTTTGATTGCTCAATACATGGCTAGTGCTTCTGAATTGGACAGAGAAGCTATAAAGCATCTCCATTGTAAATGGAAAGCAGTGATCTGGAAGAGGCAGACAGAGGAACACCTTCATGTGCTGGGGCTTGATGGTAGCCACTGGCCTGCCAACCTTGCTCATGTATTTGGGGGATGGTATGTTCTTGTCTGTTCTCCATCCTTCCATGATCCATGACATTTAAGTCTTTTATCAGTCATGTACTTCGACATAGATTGACACACTATATTATTTTTTGCAAAATCTTGGAAAAAGCCTAGCGATGATATTTTCAGTAACACAAAGTTCTGTATAGGCGGAAGCATTTCCAAAGGCTCCTCTGTTGTGCTAGCTAGTACCTTATATTTATTGTCCTCATAATCAGTTTTATAACCTTAGAGATTATTGTGGCAATAGTCATGATAAAACCTACCTGCTCTTACTCCTTACCTTTTCCAACAAATAAATGAGGAGTTTTCAAGAACACTAATTCATTTTTAAGTCATGCTAAGGAAAGAAGCAGGTAAGTACTTTTAACTCCATTGGTCACTGGACTCCTTTGAATACTACTGCTGTAGAAATTGGACTTTGGGTCTCCTAGTGTCTTTACGGATGTCAATGTGCCTTGGCAAGTTTCAGCTTTTTAGATAGGGTTATGTAGGCCCAGAGAGATGGCAGGAAGTGTGAATGTCCCTTGCTTTATCTAGTACAAACCTAGCAAGTAAAATGGACACCTGTCTTTTGGTTATACCTAATAATACTTGAAATACTTTAGAATATAATCATCCCTTTGTATTCCTACGGGATTGGTTCCAGGATCTCCTGTAGATACAAAAGCTGCAGATCCTCAAGTCCCTTGTGTATATGGTGTATGGTATGGTATTTGTGTATAACCTATGCACATCCTCTTGTATGCTATAAGTCATTTCTTGATAACTTATAATATTTAATGCTATGTAAATAGTTGTTCTACTATATTATTTAGGGAATAATGAGAAGAAAAATGCATATTCAGTACAGATATTTAAAACATATTTCCATGTATGGTTGGTTGAATCTATAAATGCAGAGGGCCAAATATAATTTGTTATGTAAATGAATTCTGTAGAGAACATTTTTCAGAAGCCAAGAGTCTAAAACTTTACCTCAAATTTATAAACATAGAAGCAGATATTTGCATTTCTTAAAATCAGTTTCACAAGTATTTTTTGATATTAGCTTCTTCCTTAATTGTGATTCCTGAAGCAAATTATAGCTCCCCAAACCTACCTATTTATGACTATATTCTCAGAGTGAAATAATAATAGGTAACATTTATCACTCACTATAAGCAAGGTTCCTCTGCTAAAAGCTTTACATGAATTATTATATTTATTCCTTATAACAGTTCTAGGAGGTAGTTACATTGTTACTCCCATTTTATAAATGAGAAAATAGGTTTAGAGATGTTAATATGTCTGAGGTCACGTGGTAAGTAAAGAAACTTAGAGTTTTAGAAATTATGGCATAACATTAAAGTGCATGACTATTAGGTTTACAGCCAACTGAAATTTTATATGTGCACACTCATGTCTCTAGCACCCAGATCAATGTCTGGAACATTCCAAGTGCTATGATTTGAATGTGAGATGTCCCTCAAAAACTCTTGTGTGACAATGCAGGAATGCTGAGATGAAATATTTGGGTTATAAAAGCCTTAACAAAATCAGTGAGTAAATCGCCTGATAGGGATTAACTGACAATTGAAAGCAGGTAGGGCTTGGCTGGAAGAGGTGGGTCCTTGGGGCATGCCTTTAGGGTGCATTTTTGTATCTGGCTTGGAGTTTCTTTCTCTCTCTCTGTGCTTCCTGGAGCTATGCCTTGACTAGGTTCCCTTTATCACACTCTTCTACCAAGATGTTCAGTTCCACCTGGAGCCTCAAGGAATGGAGTCAGCTGCCTATGGACTAAGACCTCTGGAACAATAAACTTTTCTTCCTAAAATTGTTGTTGTTATGTCTTTTAGTCACAGAAGTGAAAAAACTGACTAAAACACCCAGATACCTGGAAGGTTTCCCCATGCAGCTTCTCAAACAATCCCTCTTCCACAAGTAACTACTCTGCAGAATGGAAACTGCTATAGCCAAAATGGAAAGCAGTATGGAGGTTCCTCAAACAGTTAAAAATAGAACTACCATACAAGTCAGCAACCCCACTGCTAGTTATCAGTCCAGAGGAATTAAATCAGACCTTGTCCTTGAAGTGTTATCTGCATCCCTGTGTTCATAGCAGCACTATTTACAATAGCCAAGATAGGGAAACAACAAATGTCAGTTGGTGGATAAATTGATAAGGAAATTGTAATACATATGTGAAATGCCTATTTGTCATAACCAGAGAGCTATAGAGATATATAGATATTATTCAAGCTTAAAAAAGGAAACTTTACCATTTATAGCAACATGGCTGAAACTGCTAAGTAAGTAAGTCAGATGCAGAAAAGAAAAACACCACATCATCTCATCGTATGTTCAATTTAAAAAAGTTAAATTCGGTGCTGGAGCAGTGGCTCATGATATTGTGCTTGTCTTCTGTGTGCAAGGACTTGGATCAAACCCCAGCACCACATACACAACTAAGTGTTGTAACAATGAAAAACTATGGAAAGTTGATTCTCTCTTTCTCCCTCTTTCTTTCTCCCTCTCGCTCTCTCTTATAAAAAGAATACAAAAGTCAAAATCACAGAAGCAGAGAGTAGAATGGTGGTTATCAGGGAAGAAAATAGAGAAAATGAGGAGATATTGGTCAGAGGGTACAAAGTTAAACTTACATAGGATGAATAAGTTCTAGAGGTCTATAACAGCATTAGTTAATAACACTGCATGTTATGGTTTGGATATGAGGTGTCCCTCAAAACCTTCTGTGTTAATGGAGAAATGGTTGTAGTTAAAGAGATTGGATTGTTAGAGTTGTAACCTAAGTTGTCCATCCTAGTTAGAATAGACTGACTGGGTGTTAACTGTAGGCAGGTGGGGCATGGCTGGAGGAATGGATCACTGGGGGAGTGCCCTGGAAGGGTTCATTTCCCCTGTGTCTTCTTTCGCTTTCCCTCTTTCTCTGCTTCCTTGCTGCTCTTCCTCTACTACGCCCTTCCCCCATGATGTGCTACCTCACCTTGGGCCCAGAGCAATGGAGTCCAATGTTTATGGATAGAGACCTCTGAATTCATGAGCACCAAATAAACTTTCCCTTCCCTAAGTTGTTCCTTTCAGGTAGTTTGGTGACAGTGATGAAAAAGTTGACTAAAATATTGTGTCATATACTTGAAATTTTCTATGTGAATAGAGTTTCATTGTTCTCACCTCAAAGAGAAAAATTAACTATGTGACTATCAGCTCATCCACAGTAATCAGTTTATTATGTATATGTATATTAAAACATCCTATGCATGACTTGAATATATACAACTAAAATTTAAAAAAATGTAAAGATAACTCCTATTCAAACTTCTTTCACCATTTGTTACTCTTTCCTACACTTGAAAATCATATAGATGGAATTATAGAGTTTATACTCTTTGGCATCTAGTTCAAGATTATGCCTATGAGCTTAATCCATGTGGTGTGTACCAGTAGTTTGGGCTTTCTCATTGCTGTATAGTACATAATTATGTAAATTTTCACTATTTATAATACTGTGGTTGATGTTGATGAATATTAGGGAAATTTATAGTTTTTGACTTTTGTGAATAACAAATTTATTGATACATATCTTTTGGCGGACTTAAGATACTCGTTTCTCTTGGTCATATGCCCAGGATTAGAACTGTTAGGTCAAAGGGTAACAGATTTAGGATTTGAACCTCAAATTTTCTGACTTCACTATTATCCACTGAGCAATACCTACTACATCAATAATAGCTAATGAAGACTGGGATCTATCTAAGCTATATTTCCCAAGTGGGCTCTTGATTCAGTTGAGAACCTTCAATAAGATTAACTAATAATAGCATGGGAAGTTTTATGTTTGTTTAACAAATAAGAGAGTCTTTTAAATTGTCATTAGATAGCTGATGTATTACAATATATGTGGAACATTTAATAATCCTCTTTTAAAAGACCATAATAATACTCATCTTTGACAGACTTGTTTTGCTCATTGAAATGTATATAGTAAGAGTAGAGTTAGCAATTGATTATTCATTTACTTGTATACTTAATTAGCTAAGGAAGAAACAAATCAATTTAAAACCAATTTCCGTAGTCTACACATGCATGGAATTGATTGCAGACTTGAATTTGCTGAATAAAAAGTGAAACTAGCCAATCCCAATTTGTATTTCATTGAGTAAATGTCAGTTATTGATTTCTGTAGCTTACTACTGGTGAGGAAATATGTGTGTTATTCTTTAAAGGTGGCCCAGCACAATCACAATCTGGTTTAATTAGGTGTAGACAAGTCATTTCACTTGCTTTAGGAAGATGAAATATTTAGCTACAGTGGAAGGAAAAACCTCAGTCAGCTGTCTGCTCTACCATCCTCTTTTGGATTCTTAACTCATCTTAATTTAATGCGCATTGATTCTTATTGTCAAATGTTGTACAGAGCAGCCCTTTTGTAATGTGGTGTTGGAAGATTGGCTAAAACTCTACAGGCCAACTCAATCCTCTCAAGCTTTCTTGAACTCTTGACAATGCAGAATTATATTTTCAGGGAATGATTTGACCTGTGTGTTACAGAACGAATTTCGACAGTGTGTCTGGTTTTCTTAAAGAGTGATCTATGTTGCTATTGCCGTAAAGGATTTGTATACTGTTTGACAAGTTGCTTTGCCTTCTGCTCCAGCACAACACAGAATAGGTTATGTTGCACTGTTACTATTTATGTAATAAGCAACCCTAAGTGGCAGACAGAATAGTCTTCTTTCTTAGAAGAAATACTACAATCTCTTTCTCTTTGTTTGCTCACTTGTTTCCTTGCCTCTAAAATGGGAATAACAGTATGCATTTCATTTGTGATAGCTAAATGAATAGTACACAAAACTGCTTAGAGAAATGCCTTGCATAGTAATCACTTAATAATATTTATTAAGAATTATTAGAAACATTTTTACTTTTTTCCCTTTTCTAAATTAATGTAGTTTCTTATTCCAAATATTCATAGCTTTTTCTCTACATCTTTTTGTTGGTTGCAATTAATTTTTTCCCATGTCTTTTGGGAATTTATTATTTTTAAACTAACTTTTCAAATAGGTAAGTGATTATGGCTTAAATCCCTAGGAAAGACAATATTTTTGACAGTGGCATGAGAATAATAATGTTCTTATTAGAAACAGTTTTTACAGTAGTTCTTAAAAGTTTAGATCAGTTGATTATTTCATCTATGACTCTATTTCAAGCTAGCCATGATGTTGACATACAGAAGAGGATATTTAAATGGAAACACCAGAGTCCAGTATTCAGCATATTGATTCTTTAGTTCAAGAATTGCATAGTAATTTCACAAGCATGTAATCAAATCTTTACCTGCTTTGACCTATGAATGTACTTGTAGGCCATGTGCGTACTCCTGTTAGGATGCTGTTGTAACACCTGTAAGAGGCATGAAGTAGCAAAATGGCAAAGGATCAGCATCACTCAGACCTCTGCAGCCATGGAGATGATTGGTGGGGAGGCATTTCTAAATAGGGGGAGGGTCTCCAAAAAGGACTCAATCTGAAAGATATTTCTCCTTCAACTTGAAGCCAGGAAAATCTACAGAACTTTCCCCATATATAGACCCAAAGCCATCTCAGGCATAAACATCATAGTAGCATTTTTATAAAAGGCCGATGCTGTGGTCCCTGCTTGCTTTTCACCTCAATCTCCTGCCACTTCCATGCTTGCATTTTCTGCTCCAGTCTCATTGGTCTACCATCTCTGACAGGAAGTCCATACTCTGATCCTAGGACCCAGGGATACCTCTCAGATGGCCCTCAAAGGCTCTTTAGAGTTGGGCCCCTGAAATGTGCTGCTCCCCTGCTCCACTGAGTGTATGTCCCTGAGCAACCTTCCTCTTCCTGCTTTTGATTCCTTTTCTCAGGTAGGTTTATCTTCAGGGGGAGAGTGGACTTCTACATTCAAAGGCACATATTCTGTCCTGTGCCAATTAGAAATTCCATGGCAAATTAATAAAGTTGTGACTTTGATTTTTACAATCACTATTTCAAGGCTGGGCTGATTTGATTCTGCTTTTCAGAGAAGGGTCTATTTCATATTGCTGAACTTTCGGGGTTTTGAGTTTCCGCTTCTGAGGGCTGAACCCTGCATTATGACCAATTGAAAAAGATAATTAATGCAAGTACCTGAGGCATCTTAAGACAGCCCTGTGGTCCTTCCCCAGATAATACTCCACCCCAATCCCTGCACTGGATAAGCCAGAACATGGAATGTGCTTTCTTAAATAAATGTCCACATTAGGCATGATGATGAAGTAATAGCTAATGCCAGTGTAGCTCCTCATGTAGACAGTGATATTTGCTACAGTCCTGAAAAGCAGGTGCCATTACTGTCTTCTCTGCATAAGAAAATTACGGTTCAATTACTTATCCAAGTCACAGAACCAGTGTGAGGTGGAGCTTCAATGCCAGATCGCATCTTCTGGGTTCAGTGCAAGTGCCACTTTGCCTTACTGCCTTTCCCTTAGCTTGCTGTTCTTCATTTTATTTGGTCTATAGGTCTAGAAATTAAAGTACTTAAAAACCCATTTTGGTGGTTTCTTTGCTCAAATCACCAGGAGCAAATGAACAGTCTAAAAGCATGTTCAACCAGTGGAAGCCGTGATCGGCTCCCTGGCGGAGCGTCCTTCATCCACCATGCCGGCTCCTGATGGACAGGACAGGTCTTGCACAAAGGCGAGTTTTTCTTCCTCTCTCAGTGGTGCTTCCTTTGAGGCATGCTACTGTTCAGGTCCCTGTTGAGATTTTGATTAAAAAAGACAGATATTGTGCAACTTCTATTAATGTTCTATTTTTCCCGTAGCAAAATGCAGGTTCTTGAAAATTTCTCAAGGGAATTTAATTTTCCATGTCTGTTGGCAAATACAGTTTTGAGTTTTATATAAAATACTAGAAAACAGTGGCCTTGTGAGGGGTTATATTTAAAATCCAATGGTTCTTTGAGGTTACTTTAACCCTTTGGCAACCTAGTGTCCTTTTCTTTATTCTGTAAGCCACCAACTTTCTGAAATAAAAGAAAACTCCTTTTTAAAATATGAAGTGCCTAAAGTTTTATTCTTTTGCTCTGCTGTCTGGTTATGGTAGAATCACTTGACTTTTTTTTTTTTAATATCTGGTGTTGGAACTCAGAAAGGAGAATGAGGAAAGCCAAATATGCAAATTTGATTTCTTTTGTGATTTGGCCAATCAAGTGTTAGAAATGGTCAAATAAATCAAGCAACTAGCTCCCAGTTTGGAGCTTCAAGTTCTACTAAGTTTTCTAGAAACTGGGAGTAACTGGGGTAAGGAATAGATGTAAATGCTATTTTTCTGCCACAAATGAGAACTTCTTCCCACAGGGCTTCTATTTTTTCCTCCGGGATGCTGCAGTCATGTATAATGCCATGGAATCAATAGCTAACATTCTTCACAAAAACTAAGATAAAACTTGGAGAATGATAGAGCTAGATGTTCCCGTTTGTGTTTTTAAAAAAGCCTCAAGTATTGTCGACAAGGGTCAAATGATAGACTCCATTTAACTGAACACACACAGAAAACTTAAAGAATATACTTTTATGGCATGAGATTGCTTTCTTCGTCTTCATTTTTTAAAAAATAGCAGCTTAGTGGAAACACATGCTTTCTAAAGAAAACCAAAGAGAGGATTTAATTTTAAAAAGTTTCACAGACTAAGGGTTTAGTAATTTTTCTTACTCAGATTACCCCATGAGGAAAGGTCATAAAATGTGTGTTCTACCAGCCCTAAAGCTTGTCCACATCCGACTAGACTTGTGAATCTGCTATTAAGTTTTCTTTCTTGTTAAGAACCTGTTCTGCCTAAAGGGGAAGGAGAGAGCTGAGCCTGGGGACAGATGGCGGTCCAGCTGTGTGTCAGAAGGGATCTTTTCTGCAGCCATCTGCTCTTTGCTGGGTGAGCTCCCATCAAACGCCCAAGTCCACAGCAGGCTGGAAAGATGATGGATTTCCTACTGTCCCCGATGGTTGACATCACTTTCCTCCCTTAATTTTAGAGGCTAAGCTAGGGTGGTTTGGGAAACAGAAAATATGTTCTGCATTCTCATTTCACTCACATTTCCTTCTCCTTTTTCTCTTTCTACTTAAGATCTGACAAAGTTAGGTGGTATCAAAAATCTCATTTCCTCGCAGCTCATCTATAGTGAAAGCAGATTAACTGCCTTCTCACGCCTCCAGTGACTGAGGTTCTTCTCTGGGATCATGACCAATTGTATTTTTAATGATTAAGCACAAAAAATAACAAACAAACAGACAGACTAATATGTCAATAAACTCCCTGGTAAGCTGGATGCGGTTCATTTTAATATTTACATTTTTGCTTTCAGGGGATTATCTGATGGATATGCCTGCTATGCATTCTCCAAGATACCCTAAATTGTATCTGCAGATCAAGCCAACCCATTATTGATTTGTGTACCTGGAATTAATTAACTACCTTCCCAAGGATTTGCTTTTACTGAACTTGGCTTTGGATTTATGCCAGAGGGCCAAAATGGGGGGAATAATAGAAGACATAGAGTTATGAAACTCATAATTATATTTATACTAAGAATGCTTTTAAAAATTTCTCCTGTTAATCTTCCAATTATTTATGTACTTTGAGGTGATGCCATGTTAATGCAAATTTAGAATTGTCTTTTCTTTCTGTTAGATCAACTCTTTTATCATTCTAAAATCCTTAGTTACATCTAGCATGCTTCTGTCTTAGTTTAAAAAATTAAACATAATTAAATGTAGAAAACACTTCTTAACCATTTTAAGTGTGCAGCACAGTGGTATTAAGCATATTCACTTTGCTATGATCTAGTAATCCTTATTTATTAAAATCTACTTTGTATGAGTACAGCACCACCAGTTTTTTTGGCATGTATATTTTCATTTTCTAAAATTTTAATATTTATATGTCCATATATTAGAAGTATGCCTGTTAGAAGCAACATAGATTTGTTTTAAAAAATCTATTCTAAAAATTTTAGCTGAAGAATATTTAGTTCATTTATATTTACGTAATTGCCATTTCATGAACTTAAATCTCCTATTTTTCTATTTGTTTTTTTTTTATTCTTTATTCCTTCATGCCTTCCTTTGAACTAATTGAGTTTTTCTTAAAAATTTATTACTATTTCATTTTTCTCCTTTATTTGCCTTTGGTTACATATTGTTCTACTCTCTTTTTTTAATCTGTTTGCCTAGAGATTACATCATATGTACTAGACTTTGAGGATCTATTATAAATTAGAACTTTTTTAAAATCACATTCCAAAATAAATGTAAGAACGTAGAACAGTTCACATGGACTTCTTTCTTACCTTTGGTGCTGTTGTCACATACTTTGATTCTACAAATTTATACTTCGTAAGAGAACACTTACTGTGTCGTACAGTCAGTTTTTATTTAGTTTGATCCACTCACCTCTGTTACTCTTACTACTTTTCTGAATTTTCTTACTACCATCTGGGACCATTTTCTTCTTCTTGAAGAACTCATATTAAGTAATCCTTTTAACTCTGGACCTTCTGGCTATGAATTCCTTGCATTTATTTGTCTGAACAGCTCTTCATTAATTTCATTTAGAAATGTAATTTTATCAAACTATAATATACATTCAGAAAAGTGCTCAAGCAGCTCAGTTAACCTTCATAAACAGAATACATTGTGTGACCATCACCTATCTCAAGATAGGGGAGTGTAGCCAGCATTCCAGGAGCCTCTCATGCCCCCTTCCAGTCACTAGCCCACTGAAGGGTGTCCACTGTTGTGACTCCTGGTATCATGGATCACACTTGCCTGTATCTACATTTTGCATACATGGAATCATATATTAGATTTTCTTTTATTAATGATTTATGGGTTATGTTTGTGAAATCCACTGAATTTGGAGCATGTAGTTATGGAGATTTGTGCTAATTTGTTCAATATTCCACTGTGTGACTACATAAATATTTTATTGTTGATACTTATTTGAATAGTTGCCAATTTAGGCTGATCACATACAGTACTTCTGTGAATATTTCAATATGGATTCATGTTCTTCTCACATATAAAATATATTTTCCTATAGCCCCCAAAGACAGCTTATTTGAGCAACGACTCCAGGTCCAAAGTCTCATCTAAATATCATTTAGATAGGGTGGGACTCAATATATGATTTAAATGAGGCAAAATTCCTCTCCAGTTGTGAATTTGTGAAACCAGACAAATTATGTACTTTTAAAATTCTTGTGGTGGGACAGGAAGAAGACAGATATTGCCATTCTAAAGTGGGGGGGGGGGTGAGAAATCACAGAGAAAAGAGTGATGAGTTCCTATCAAGTCCAAAACTTAGTTGGCAAATTGCATTAGATTTTAAGCTTAGAGAATAATCCACTTTAGTTTGATGCTCTGCCTTCCAGGCCTACTGGAGCCAGGCAGCAGCCCCACCCCTGAGGCATCTTTGACCTCCAGGCATTGTGTGTGGCAGCCTGACCATCAAAACCAAAGAGGAGACAACCTTGATTTTGACTACGTTGAATCTACAGGTTTTGATCAATGTCAAATATAAAATATCTCTTACCAGTGTAGAGGTCCTGAAAAGATTTCTTTAGAGTTAATTCTATGAATTTGTTGTTCTTTGATTCCATTGTAAAAAAAATCTTTTGACATTTTTCTTTTTTTTTTTTTGCAAGATACTTCTGTTAGATATGATTTCTAGGTTGGGAGTATGTTCTCTCTACACTTACTGTAGTATTCCATCATCTTCAGGATGCGATTATTTTGTTTTTGAAAAGTTAATGTCAGTCCTATTGCTGTTCTTTTGAAGATAATGTACCATATTTCCTTTGACTGCTTTTTGGAGTTCTGTTTTTGTCTTTGTTTTTCAATGGTTTACTATTCTGGGCTCTAAAGTTGTGCCTCTAGTGATTTATGCCTCCTGGTAGTTATGCCCGTATCATGTCCCTCTCCTTTAATGTAAGAAAGCCATGTGATTTAGTCTTGAGCAATAAGTACATCATCTTCAACATTGCATGATTTTTGAGGCTCAGGTTTAAGAAGTCTTGCTTTCTGTATGGCCTCTTAGAATGCTCACTCCGGATGCTCGCTTTGGGAAGCTCACCATAAAGAATTGTAACTCCTCTGAGATCACTGTGTCACAAGAAGATCAAGTGGCATGGAGAAGCCCAGGAAGATTCTAGAATACAAGTTTCCACTGGAGAAAGGGAGAGAAAGAGAGGTGAAGGTGGGGGGGCAGGGAAAGAAGGAATAAGAAGCTAGGCTTAAGATTGAATTCATTTTAGATGTCTGCACAGTTAAACTTTCAGATTGCTAACGCGTTGTCACTGACTGCAGCTGTAAGAGAGAGACCTCAATGAGAACTGAATATGCTAAAGTTGGGTAATTCAAAGAATTATGAAAGCTGCTAATAATAAATTAATTTTAGGAACCAAGTTATACTGTGGTTAGTTACACAGTTATAGATAATGAAAGAGAAAATAATATCTATAAGTAGGGTATGGTTGTAAAAAAAAACTCTTAAGACAAATGGTTTCAGCTTTAGGATCTGTGGGCAGGAGGTGGTTGGAAAATCCTCAGGAAATTTTTGATGGAAACTGAGGACAATGAGAAGGCTATTATTACATTTGGAAAGAAAGAAAGGAAACCCATGTTATCTATGGCAGGAATTTTAGGATAAACTGTTGTCTGAGACAAGATGGACAACAGAAAATGTTCCTAATGGAGTAAACTGGGTGAAGACATTTCCAGACAGAATGTCAAAGGGGTATTTGGTTATTTTTAGCCACATATGATTAATGTATTATGAGAGAGAGAGAGAGAGAGAGAGAGATAAGCTAAGGAGTACATTTTCTAGTTTAAAGCAGAAGTTAGAGAAGAGAGAAAGGATGAAAGGCTTTCTTTTTTTTTTTAATTTTTTATTTTGAGCAAACTTACAAGATTTTAACAAAATAATATAAAATGTGTATAAAATATGCATATATTCTGGATTTTGCAATTATCCCCAGGAGTGCCCCCCCAATTACCCTCCCTTATCCCTCCCTTCCCCTTCCCATTATAACTCTAAAAAAAGTATTAGATTGTAAAGCATTACATCTT